>JAKWJA010002372.1:0-54377 GCA_027704765.1 Solanum habrochaites | reverse complement strand
AGGAATTTGCACCATAAACAAAACGACATGTAAATAATGAATGTGCCGTGTAAATTGTAGAGTATACCTGATAGTTCACTAACTCATACAAGTTCTCCTAAATTTGTGAGAACAATTGTTGTGTTCTCCTATCCATAATCCATAGCTAATACATACAAAAATATAACTTTGCTCATAAAAAAAACGGCCTATAGTGGGCAATGGCATTAAAAATCTGTGAGATACTGAATGTTTTCCGAACTCCATAGATGTCCTCAACTCCTCATAATGGTATTGATAAAAATTAGGGGTACTCGGGCGATTGCAATCAGAGCTAATACAACCCAAAAATTGAGGATTTTGTGCCATTTCTAAAAAAAGCGTCCAGATCGGAAATAGGCAAAAATGGTGAAAAAATACGTTGAGGTGTCGCCAACTCAAGCAGAAGATTTCTCAGAAGTTTTTGAGAAAAAGATTAGATCGGTCGCCCAATCCATCGGCATACTACACACTAAACAACTAAAATTGAGGAATTTGTGATTCCTAAATAGTCCGTAATCGAAATAGACATTAAAAGTTTGTGAGTATACACGACCTTGAAGGGATGGCACAATTCTTAAAAAAAGGGCATATAGATATGAAATTTGGCGTGATCATGATGTAGTAGCACGTGATGTCTCCCTCCCTCAATATCATAGCTCCTCATAAGTTTGTTTTTGAAAATAATGTTGGGGTGTAACTGCGCCTTGGGCTAATTAATACATACAACAATAAGGAATTTGCGTGATACTTGTGAATTCGAAATGATGTAAAATCGGGTCGAGTTTACAATCTTAGTCCCCTCACCTTCAATACGGGATGTTCTCAAAAAAAATTGAGATAAAAGTTTGTGTGCGCCTACTTCCAGATTCTTAGCTCATACACACAAAAAATTAAAGAATTTTGTGCATCCCAAGAAGAGTCTAGCAATGCGAGAATAGGCTGAAAAAAGTAGGGCTATATTTGATAGTTCCCCAAACTCAGTAGATACGTCGTCTTGCATAAGCGTGTTTTCAGACAAAATTTTGGTGTCTCTAGTCGCCAAATCAATGGCTTTAGTACACCCAAAAACGAGGAATTTGCCACGATTCCTAAAAGGGTCTGTAATTGTGGAAATGGATTTGAAAAAAATGATGTTCTATATATGATGGTTGTCCCTAACCCTACGGCGTCATTAAAAATACTTTTAATAAGAAAACAAGATGATCGGTTTTTCGCGCATCAACCATGGGCTATTACACACAAAAAATTTTAGAAGTTTGCGTGATTCCTTAAAACTGCCTTCTAAATAACGAAAATGGTCATGAAATAATGGTTTTATGAATTATATCTGGTTTTTCCCAACTCACTAACTGAGATCTCCCTATGTTTTTGAGAAAATATTTTGGTGCTTTGATTCCCCCCTGATGCTTGGTCTAATGGCACCTGACCCAATTGAGAATTTAAAGATTCCACCTGTAATGGCTAAGCACCGTTAAAATACTGTGTGCGTATACGTATAATTTCCAACTCACTGCTAGTTCCTTATACCTTTTGTTAGAAATATACTTTAGGTGCTCAGTCGGTAGGTCTAATGTGAATCATCCACACGAAAATTTGAGGAATTTTGGCGATTTAAAATGGCTTCTAGATGCATAAATTGGCGTGAGTAAAATGTTGCACTAATCGTGAATCAATTCAGTAACCTCAATATCATATGGAAGTAACCATCAGTGTTTTTTGACAAAATATTTAGTACTCTGACATTCCAGAACCATATGCGCCTACAGCCCTTAAAAACCCTACCCTACTAATTTCCACAAATCCAAAATGTGGCTTTAGCTGCCTGGCACTGGGCGTGAAAAAATTGTGTACGTATACATGATGAATTCCCCAACTCAATCCAGAGGTCCTCATAAGGTGTGATAAAATTATTTAGGGTTATCCGCAGCTCCAAATCTATATCATGAGCTCATACACACGAAAAATTGAGGAATTTTACGTATTCCAAAAAAAGATTGTAGTATGTTTGAATGGGAGTCAATAATTGATGGTTCTCCAGCTCAAAACGGAGATCCGTCATCGAGTATTTAGCAAAAGCTTTGGGTGGCTACTATCATCATATCTGGCTAATACACACCCATAATTGAGGAAATTGAACGCTTCCTAAACAAGAGCCCTGATGAGGTAATATGGGCGTGTCCAAATTTTTTTAGTATTAATGATGGTACCAACCAAATGGAGGTCTCCTTACAAGTTTTTCTGAGAAAAGAATTGGGTGCTCCGATTGCAATTACATGTTTTACACATGAAAAGTTTAAGAGTTCTAAAGTGTCTGTTATATGCGGGAATAGGACATAAAAATGGTATAATATACTACCTATTCCACAACCTATAATCGAGAATCCTCCATAAACTATTTTTGAAATAATAAATTTAGGTGTGCTAACCACGGCCAGATCTCTGGGTTTAATACTTACGAAAATTGAGAATTTGCGCGATTCTAAAAAAGGCCTCTAACTGCATAAATTAAGCGTGAAAAATAAAAAAAGGGGGGGGTTTACAAAAAATGAGTATATGTGATGTCTCCCCCTCCCGATCCTGGCTAATACCTACAAAAAATTAAGAATTTGGTTTAATTCCTAAAAACTGGAGAGTAAGATTTTAAAAATTATCTAGTATACTTGATGTTCCCTCACTCAATACGGAGGTCCACATAAAGTTTTTAATAAGAAAATTTTGGAGTTCTTTAGGGATCCACATTTTTGGGGCTCAATTTATACCCACTAATATTGAGTAATGTGCGTGATTCTTAAAAAAAAGGTACATGTGAATGGACATGAAAAATGATGTAGGATACATTATTGTTCCTAATTCGGTCCTTACAAACTTTTGATAGAAAAATTGGGTGCTCCGCACGCATATCCCATGGGCTAATACATATGAAAAATTGAGGGATTTACGCAATTCTTAAAAATGACATGAAGATGCAAAAATAAGTGGAAAAAAAAAACGTGATTATGTATGATGGTTCCCCTACTTAATACGAAAGTCCTTATAAAGTTCTTTGAGAAAAAATTTAGTGTTTCGGTCCCCATATCTATGGGTTAATACACACAAAAAGTTGAGTAATTTACGTAATTCCTAAAACTGGGCCTCTAGATGCTGAAATGGGTGTGAAAAAATGATTTGAATATACGTGACGATTCCCCAATTCAATAGGGAAGTCCCTCATTACTCTTTTTGATGTAACCATTTATGTGGAAATGCTTTGTGCCCAGATCAAGGCTAATACACCAAAAATATAGGAATTTTGTGCGATCCCAAAGGGTCCTGTAAAAGTGGAAATGGACGTAAAAAACAAATTGGGTGTTCGAATACGTGATTGGTTTTCTCAATCAACACAGGGACTCCTCATAAATTTTTTGGAAAATTTTGGTGCTTTCGGGACAGATATCCTCGAGCCTAGATACACTCAAAAATTGAATAATTTCCCGTGATTCCAACAAAAGGTCCCTCAATGCTGAATAGGCTTGGAAAAATAGTGTGAGTATACCATTATGGTTTCCCCCCCCTGGCAAAATACGGTGGTCCTGATAAAGTTATTTGAGAAAAAAATATTATAGATCCTGGCGCCAGATCCAAGGGCTTATAAACGCAAAAAATTGATGATTTTGCTCGATTTTGAATAAAAGGCTTGTAGATGCAGAAATGAGCATGAAACATTTAGTGTGAATATACATGATGGTTCCTCAACTCAATACAGAGGTACTCATAAACTTTTTTGGGAAAAAAGTTTGGGTGCTCCAAGTGCCACATCCATTTGCTAACACAAACCAAAAATTAAGGAATTTATGCAATTACTAAAAAAGTGCCAGTAGTTGAGGAAATGGACATGAAAAAAATTGTGTGAATATACATGATGGTTAAGCAATACGTATGTCCCCATAAATTATTTTGAAAAAACAATTTTGGGTGCTTCGTGAGTCAGATCCATGTGATAATAAATGAAAAATTGATGAATTTATGCGATTTTCCTAAAAAAGGCATGAAATTTTGAAAATGACTCTTCAAATAATGGTGTTATTATACGTGATTGTTTCCCACTCAATACATGTCCTAATAACTGTTTTAAGAAATTTTTTTGATGCTCTAGGGGCCGCCATACCGTGGGCATATACGCACGAAAAATTAGAATTTGCACAATGCCAATAAGGCCTCTAGATATGAAATATTTTTGTGAAAGAGATCTTGGGTATCCGTGTTGTTCCCATTCAATAACTCTAAGGTCTTCATAGATGTTTTTTAAGTAAAATAATTTTGGTGCTTCGGGCGTCAGATACCGGATAATACACACACCAAATTGAGATTGTGCAATTTTTAAAATGTCCGAGAATGAAGAACTTGGCGTAAAAGATAGTGTAGATGTATAAAGTGACTGGTTCACAAATTCAATCTGTAGTCCCCCCCCCCTCATAAATTTCTGGAGAAAGACAATTTGGTGATTCGGCCTCCAGATCAATGGGTTATACCATAGGAAATCTAGAATTTCTGCGACTTCTAAAAAAGGACCTATAAATCATAAATGACGTGAAAAAATTTGTTGCAGTATCCGTGATGGTTCCCCAACTCAATAAGAAGGTCCTAATAATGTTTTTTGTTTTTTGAAAAAATTATGGGTGCTCTGGGCGCTAAATCCATGGTATTATACACACAAAAAATTGAGGAATTTGAGCAAATCCTAAAAAAAAGATCTGTAAATACAAAATATTTACACATCTTTTTAAGGAGTTCCACATAAAATATGAGGAAATTGTTTGGTTCTCCAGGCCCTTGATCCATTGACTAATACACACAAAAAATTAAGGAATTTAGGCGATTCCTAAAAAGGGCCTAAAGATGTAGTGAAATAACATGTGCGAGTATATATGATTGTTTCTCAACTCAATACGGAGGTCCTCATAAAGTTTTTGTGAGAAAAAATTTGGGTGCTCTAGGCACTAGTCCATAGTATACATATGAAAAGTGAGAATTTGAGTGATTCTAGTAAGCTGGTGTGTCAGGAGCAGTAAATGGTATTAAAACAGTAGTGCGACTATATGTGATTGTTTCCAGTCATAACGGAGGTCCTCATAAGTTTCCTAATAAAAACAATTTTTGGTGCTCCAAATGTAATATACCTGAAAAATTTAAGTACTTTGCGTTATTCTAATAGAGCTGTACCTTCGTAATTGGACTAAATTTTTTGTGTGTATACGTGATGATTTTCTAACTTAATAGGGATGTCCTCATAAATTATTTTGAGACAAAATTATTTTGGTGCTTTAGGCGCTTGTTCCATGGGCTAATATACGTAGAAAAATTGAGTCTTTTGCGCGTTTTCCAAAAAAGTACATGTAAATTAAAAAATGAGTGTAAAAACTGCGGGGGTTATGCGAGTATTTTAATAATCCCCCAATCATACGGAGTCCTATAAAATTTTTTGAAAATAAATTTTGTTGGTTGCTACTACTTACTGCCGTCCGATCCATGGCTAATAAACAAGACATTAAAAAAATTGCCCAATTCATATATTAAGGCCTATAAATGCGAATCTGAACTGTGAAACATAGTACGAGTATAAAGATTTTTCCAAACTCAATTCAAAGATCCTTATAATTGTTTTTGGGGAAAAATGGGACTCCAGGCACTAGATCAATAGGCTAATACACACGAAATATTGAGGGATTTATATGATTCCCAAATAAGCGCCCGTAGATGCGGAACTAGGCATGAAAAAAAGGTACGAGTATACATGATGTTTCTCCTACTCCATAAGGGGGTCCTCTTATAGTTTTTTGAGAAAAAAATTTGGGTGCTCTCGACGCCAGATCCATAAGCTAATATAAATGAAAAATTGAGAAATTTGCGTGATTCCTTAAAAAGGTCTGTAAATGATGACATGGACGTGAAAAAAATTTAGTGTGAATATATGTAATGGTTCCCAAACTTAATACGGAATTCCTCATAATATTTTTTTAGAAAACTTTTTTTGGGTGCATTTGGCGCTAGATCCATGGGCTAATACACACGAAAAATTGAGGAATTTGTAGCATTCCTAATAAATGGTTTCGGTAAGAAAGATGCGGAAATGATCTTGAAAATATGGTTTGAGTATAGCTGTTGTTTCCCCGAATCAATAACTAGGTCCTCATAATTTTTTTAGAATAAAATCATTGGTGCTTTGGGTGCCAGAACCGTTGGCTAATCCACATGAAAAATTGAGTAATTTGTGTGATTCCTTAAAAGGGCTTGTAGATGCGAAAATGGGCATGAAAAAATGGTGCGAGTATATACGTGAGTGTTCCCCAACTCAATATAGAGGTCATCATAATGCTTTTTGATAATAAAAAAAAATGGGTGCTTCGGGCATCAGATCCATTGGGCTAATTCACACTAAAAATTGAAGACTTCACGTGATTCCCAAAAAAGGGCTTGTAGATACAAAATGGATCCATGAAAATTTTGTGATAAATAATGGAATAGTTTAACGCCCTCCCCAATACGGAGGTCGTAATCAATATTTTGAGAAAGAAGATTTTAGGTGCTCTAAGTGTCAGATCCTGGCTAAATACACACGAAATTGAGATATTTATATACGATTTCCTTACAAAGGACATGTAAATACAGAAATACGTGTGAAAAAAAAGATGTGAGTAGATGTGATGATTTTCCAACTCAATCAAAAGAAAATATGACCTTATCTAATTTCCTTTATCATATAGATATAATTCTTAGTGGGGGGGGGGGAATACTTTTTTCTTTTGGTTATCCAGAAACTATTTACTTTCTCAAATGTGATTTCCTTAAAAAAACCTGGGATTATAAAAGTTTGCTTTAAACAACATTCAATTTAATATAAAAATATGCAATGCAAATTTGGTTCAAAGAGTAGTTTGAATTGTAAGACTTAACTTACCGGTCAAGTTTTTGCAAAACCTGAAGAACTCATTAGCTTTCTAATTCCTATGTTCCATATGATAATCAGTTAAAATAAGTCATTATGAGATCGACAATCTTATTGAATCAAATTTACACAACATGAGAGAATAATAATTTGTTTGGGAGCACGCATATGTTTGGAATCGAAAATAAACAGGTATAAATGGGAACTAGCAAAGCAAACCCCTCGAAAGACCACGAGTAAGAAGACAACTGCAATACCACCAAAAAGACAACAAACATACTGGAGGTTCGCACAGTGATAACATATCAATCTGTGGACCCGTAAATTATCTCCCTAACCAAAACTCTCAAGCCCTTAGACTACACTTGTTTGATAAAGTTAGAAGGAAATGCCTCTTTTATAGAGTCCCTAAACCTTTTCCTCAGAAAAGGACTAGTCCAATCCAAAACCTTTTTTCTAAAAGGAAAATCTATTTATGGTAAGAAATCAACAGGGCAATAAAATCCAGAATCATCAAGGACTTATTTTGTAATCCGTACTATAGTATTCAATTTTAAAAGTGTGTTTATATCTTAATTGTTTCTAGAACTACAATTTTGTTTTTTAAGTAACTAATCCATTTCAACGATGACAATTTTGATATCTATCCTAAGAATCCATTTATCCCACATCTACAAATAGGGAGATGAGACAGAAGTAGAGGTATAATATTGGGCCAGTCGGATAAAATAAACGATACTTACCTGGACGGGTCAATGGTTGATCCATGAATGCCCATGGCCGAGGCTTCTTACCTCCTTGCACTCTTGAGGGGTACTTGCCTAAGGTCGGCCCAAGTGGTCGAGCCTATCGTCATACTTTGTTGCTGAATAGGCTTGCGTTTGCGGCCCCACCCATTCTAGTTTAATCTTTGGTGGGCTGTAAATCTAGATAATACATGTGTGCCCAGGGCCACAGTGCTTTAGAAGCCATCGGTGTTTTGCACATATATCATCATCCTTTCATATGCTACTGCTAGGATATTTTAACTGAACCTATGCTAAAACTACCAACATGTAAAAATGAGCAAACCGTAGTATTTTTATATATGAACGTTCAACACAATTTTTATAGTTTCTAAGAACTTAAAAGGTACTTTTTAATAAATAGAACCTTGCACCATAGGAGTTTTTTTGTTTTTTGTGTTTTTTAATAATTAGTTTATTTATAAGTAATTTTAGATTGATTTGAACAAAATTAAATCTCTCCTAGATAAATAAGTTTTCATTTGAAGGTGATTCTTATTTAGCATCGTCCTATAAGAGAAGACATTAATTTTTCTATTCTCTCTTAAAAAGTCATTAAATTTCAAAATAAAGTGAGGTATATTACTGGTGGTTGCTCGTATATTTTCTCTTTGTCTGTAACATGGTGGTTGGTTACATATTGCATTGTGAATATTTAATCTATTGAAAAATTGGCTATTTAACAACTATTGACCCATATTAGTGTTAAAAATTTTTTTTTTTAATAGTTTCTGACAAATGAATAATAAGCTTTAGCTAATTTTTTTCTTCAAATAAGTTTATCATCTTCCAAAAATAGAAGAACTATTATTAAACTAGTGTAATCAAAAACAATTTTTAAAAATATTTGTTCATAGAATCTCTATCGCAACTAATATATGAATAGTCAACAAAAGGATTTTTTTGCTAGGAATTGACTTATTTAAAAATTTAGGTTTGTTACATTTACGGACCATTTAATTTACATAAATTTTTCTTTTCAGTATTCAATATAATAAAAATAGTGAAAACATTCATATATTATATATTTGGAAATGGGCATTTAAAACTTGTGTTAATACTTGATGTTTTCCGAACTCAATATAGAGGTCCGTCCACACCTCAAAATGATTATTATAGATAAAAACTTAGGGGTGCTCTGGGCGGTTGAATCATAGGCTAATACACACAAAAAAATTGAGGAATTTGTGCCATTTCTAAAAAAAGCGTCTAGATGCGTAAATAGGCAAAAAATGTGTGAAAATACGTGATGGTTCGCCAACTCAATACAGAGATTCTCATAATTTTTTTGAGAAAAAGAATTAGGTGATAGGGTCGCCAAATCCATAGGCTAATACACACTAAAAATTGAGGAATTTGTGTGATTCCTAAAATAGGGTCTGTAGATGCGAAAATAGACATTAAAAATGTTTGAGTATACACGAAAATTGGAGGATTTGCCCGCACGTTCTTAAAAAAGGGCATATCTGATATGAAATTTGGGCTTGATAAATGATGTGAGTATCTTGATTGTTCCCCACCTCAATATATAGCTCGCTCATAATTTTTTTTTTGAAAATAAATCGTTGGGTGTTACGGCCTCCTTGGGCTATTAATACTAGAAATTAAAAAGAATTTGCGTGATACTATTTGAACTGTCAGTACTGGATGTTCGAAATTGGTGTGAGTTTACAATATTGTCACCTACTTCAATACGGAGGTCCTCAAAAAAATTGAGGATAAAATTTTGGGTGCTCCGAATTCCAGATTTATGAGCTAATACACACAAAAAATTAAAGAATTTGTGCAATTCCAAGAAGAGGTCTAGCAAATGCGAGAATAGGCTTGAAAAAAAGGTATGGATATACGTGATAGTTCCCAAACTCAATACGTAGGTCTTGATAAAGTGTTTTCAGAAACAAATTTGGGTGCTCCAGTCGCCAGATCAATGGCTAGTACACACAAAAACCGAGGAATTTGCGCGATTCCTAAAAAGGGTCTGTAATTGTGGAAATGGATTTGAAAAAAAATGATGTGAGTATATATGATGGTTTCCCAACTCAATACGGAGTCATTATAAAATAATTTTAGAATAAATATAGGTGTTGTCGGCGCACCAACCCAAGTGGGCTATCCACGACAAAAAATTTAGAAGTTTGGTGATTCCTGAAAACGGGCCTCTACATACGAAAATGGGCATGAAAAGAATGGTTTTATGACTATATTGATGGTTTCCCAACATCAATACGGAGATCCCTATAGTGTTTTTTGAGAAAATATTTTGGTGCTTTATTTCCTTTTCCTTATTCTGTGGTAATGCCACATAAAATTGAACTTTGGAAATATTCCCACATGTAGATGAGAAACACGTGAAAAGAATGGTTTGCATATTACGTGATAATTTCCAACTCTTGCGTAGTTTCCTTGTGAACTATTTTTTTTTGGATAAATCTATTTAAGGTGCTTCCTGTTCCGTTAAGGTCTATGTGATAATACACACGAAAAATTGAGGAATTTTGCGATTTTTTAAAAATGGCTTCTAGATGCAGAAGATTGGCGTGAAGAAAATGGTTCAAGAATACCTAATATTCCTTAAACACTCAATATCAATAGGCAAGTCCTCATAAATTTTTTTTCACACAAAAATTTAGGTTCACGAATGCTAAACCGTAGGCTAATACCACGAACCCTGACTAATTTTCCGAATCCGTAAAAAGCTTGTAAGATGCAGGAACTGCGTGAAAATTGTTGTAAGTATACATGATGGCTTCCCCCCACTCAATACGAGGTTTTCATAAGTTTTTTGATAAAATATTTAGGGTGATCCGCGCTCCAATCTTATGAGCTAAATACAACAGAAAAATTGGGAATTTGCTTAATTCAAAAAAAAAAAAAAGCGTGTCGATGTGGAAATGAGAGTATACTTGATGTTCTCCATCTCAATACGGGATCCTGCAATAGAGTATTTTGAAAAAAGCTTTTGGTGCTACTAGCATTAGCATCCATGTGCTAATATCACACGATAATTGAGTGAATTGAAAGAGTCCTAGAAAGAGCACTGTATGAGGTAATGTCGTGAAAAATTATGTGAGTATACGTGATGATTCACCAACTCAAAATGGAGGTCCTCCTTAAGTTTTTCCTGAGAAAGAATTGGTGCTCCGAGGGCCAAATTCATGGTTTTACACATAAATTTGATATAGGATTCCTAAAAGTGTCTTATATGCGGATGGTCTGAAAATGGTAAGTCTACATGACTGTTCCCAACTATATATAGAGAAGCCTCATAAAGTATTTCATGATAATTTAGTGTGCTACCCGGCCCCAGATCTATGGGTTAATATATACTAAAAATGAGAATTTGCGTGATCTCCTAAAAAGGACTCTAAAGCAGAAATGACGTGAAAAAAGGTATTCAGTATATGTTGTTTCTCCAACTTCCATATAGAGGTCCTCATAATTTTTTTGACCAAAAATTTTGGGTACTCCAGGGCGCCAGATCCATGGCTAATACACACAAAAAATTAAAGAATTTTTTTAATTCCTGAAAAGGGAGAGTAGATTTAAAAATTGTATGAGTATACTTGATGGTTCATCTACCCAATAATGAGGTCCTCATAAAGTTTTTAATAAATTTTTTTTTAGTGCTTTGGGAGTCCACATGTTTTGGGCAATTATACACACCGAATTATTTAGTAATTTGCGTGATTCTTAAAAAAAGCATGTGATGTACATGAAAAAAAAACTATGTAGGTAACTGATGTTTCCCTAATTCGTTCCTTTACAAACTTTTGATAGAAAAATTTGGGTGCTCCAGGCACCATATCCATGGGCTAATACATACAAAAATTGAGGGATTTACGCAATTCTTAAAAATGACATGAAGATTCGAAAATAAGAGTGAAAAAAAAAGGCGTGACTATTTATGATGGTTCCCATACTTAATACGAAAGTCCTTATAAAGTTCTTTGAGAAAAAAATTAGTGTTTCGGTCCCCATATCCATGGGTTAATACAAAGAAAAAGTTGAGTAATTTGCGTAATTCCTAAAAATGGGACTCTAGATGCTAAAATGGGTGTGAAAAAATGATTTGAATATACGTGACGGTTCCCCAATTCAATTGGAAAGTCCTCATTAATCTTTTTGAGGAAAAATTATTTGAATGCTTTGTGCGCCAGATCAATTGGCTAATACACCAAAAAAATATATAGGAATTGGTGCGAGGTCTTGTAAAAGTGGAAATGCTGACTTAAAACAAATTGGTGTGAGAATACGTGTGATTCCTCAATCCACCAGACGTCCTCATAATTTTTTTTGGGCAAATTTGGGTGTTTCGGACACTATATCCATGAGCTAATACACTCAAAAATTGAGAAATTTCCGTGATTCCAAAAAAGGTCCATCAAATGCTGAATAAGCGTGGAAACAAATAGTGTGAGTATACATGATGGTTCCCCAACTCAATACGGAGGTCCTGATAAAGTTATTTGAGAAAAAAATATTAGAGATCCTGGCGCTAGATCCATGGGCTTATAAACTCAAAAAATTGATGAATTTGCTCGATTTTGAATAAAAGGCTTGTAGATGCAGAAATGGGCATGAAAAATTCAGTGTGATTATACATGACGGTTCCTCAACTCAATACAGAGGTACTCATAAACTTTTTTGGAAAAAAAGTTTGGGTGCTCCAAGCGCCACATCCATTTGCTAATACAAACCAAAAATTGAGAAATTTATGCAATTACTTAAAAAGTGTCAGTAGTTGAGGAAATGGACATGAAAAAAATTGTGTGAATATAAATGATAGTTAATCAATACGTATGTCCCATAATAATTTTGAAAAACATTTTTGGGTGCTGTCATGAGTCAGATCCATGGGATAATACACATGAAAAATGGACGAATTTGAATGCCGATTTCTAAAAAGGCATGTAAATTTGGGAAAATAGGCTTCAAATTGGTGTGGTATACTGATTGTTTCCCAACTCAATACAGGTCCTAATAATGTTTCTTAAGAAATTTTTTTGATGCTCTAGGCGCCATATCCATGGGCTAATACGCACGAAAAATTGAGAAATTTGCACGATTCCAATAAAAGGGCCTCTAGATATGGAAATATGCGTGAAAGAGATGTTGTGGGTATACGTGATTTTTCCCAAACCCAATACTAAGGTATTCATAATGTTTTTTAGGAAAAATAATTTGAGTGCTTCGGGCGTCAGATACACGGGCTAATACACACACAAATTTGAGGAATTTGTGCGATTTTAAAAATGGGTCTATAGATGAAGAAATTTGGTGTTAAAAAGAATAGTGTGAGTATAGTGATGGTTCCCCCAAATCATATGTAGGCCTCATAAATTTTCATGAGAAAGACAATTTGGAAAAAATTAATTCGGCTCCAGATCAATGGGATTATACATAGGAAAATGTAGGAATTTATGCGACTTCTAAAAAAAGGACGTATAAATTCATAAATGGACGTGAAACAATTGGTGCAAGTATACGTGATGGTTCCCCAACTCAATAAGAAGGTCCTCATAATGTTTTTTAGAAAAAATTATGGGTGCTCTGGGCGCTAAATCCATGAGATTATACACACGAAAAATTGAGGAATTTGAGCAAATCCTAAAAAAAAGAGTTAAATCAAATATTAGCCATCTTTTTAAGAAGGAGTTCCACATAAAATATGAGGAAATTGTTTGGTTCTCCAGGCCCTTGATCCATTGACTAATACACACAAAAAATTAAGGAATTTAGGCGATTCCTAAAAAGGGCCTAAAGATGTAGTGAAATAACATGTGCGAGTATATATGATTGTTTCTCAACTCAATACGGAGGTCCTCATAAAGTTTTTGTGAGAAAAAAATTTGGGTGCTCTAGGCACTAGATCCATAGGTTAATACATATGAAAAATTGAGAAATTTGCATGATACCTAGTAAATGGTGTGTAGATGCAGTAATGGGTGTTAAAAAAAGTAGATCGACTATATGTGATTGTTCCAAGTCAATAACGGAGGTTCTCATAAAGTTTTTTAATAAAAACAATTTTTGGTGCTCCAGTGTACTATCATGAAAATTAAGTAATTAATTTGCGTGATTCTTAAAGAGCTTGTCAGTGCACAAACTGGACATAAAAAATTGTTGTGAGGTATACGTGATTATTTTCTAACTTAAATCAGAGTCCTCCATAAGTTCTTTTGAGAAAAAATTATATTGGTACTTTAGGCGCTAGTTCCTGGGCTAATATACATAGAAAAATGAGTCTTTGCGCGTTTCGAAAAAAGTACAAGTAAATTCAAAATGATGTAAAACAGATTATCGAGTATATTTATAATCACCAAACTCATACGGAGGCCTCTATAAAATTTTATTAAAATAAAATTTTGTTGGCTACTTACTGACGATACTACTGTCTACTTCCGGCCAGATCCATGGGCTAAATACAGACGAATAATTAAAAACAAGTTCAGTCAATTCATATATTATAGGACCTGTAATGCGAATCTGAACTTGAAAACCATATTACGAGTATAAAGATTTTTCCAAATTCAATCAAAGATCTTATAATCTTTTTCGGGAAAAAAATGGGTGGCTCCAGGCACTAGATTTTAGGCTAATACACACGAAATACTTGAGGGATTTATATATTCCCCAATCAGGCTCTCGTAGAATGCGGAACTGGGCATTAAACAATGGGTACGTGAGTATACATGATGTTTCCTCCTACTCCATAAGGGGGGGTCCTCTAAAGTTTTTGAGAAAAATTTTGGGTGCCCGACGCCAGATCCCTAACTAATATAAATAAACATTGAGAAATTTGCGTGATTCCTTTAAAGGGTCTGTAAATGATGACATGGACGTGAAAAAATTTTGGTGTGAATATATGTAATGGTTCCAAAACTTAATACGGAGGTCCTCATAATATTTTTTTAGAAAACTTTTTTGGGTGCATTTGGTGCTAGATCCATGGGCTAATACACACGAAAAATTGAGGAATTTGTGCAACTCCTAAAAAAGGGGTCTGTAGATGCGGAAATGATCTGGAAAATATGGTTTGAGTATAGCTGTTGGTTCCACGAATCAATAAGTAGGTCCTTATAATTTTTTTAGATAAAATCATTGGTGGTCTGGGCGCCAGAACCGTTGGCTAATCCACATGAAAAATTGAGGAATTTGTGTGATTCCTTAAAAGAGCTTGTAGATGTGAAAATGGGCATGAAAAAATGGTGCGAGTATATACGTGAGTGTTCCCCAACTCAATATAGAGGTCATCATAATGCTTTTTGATAAAAAAAAATTGGGTGCTTCGGGCGTCAGATCCATGGGCTAATTCACACTAAAAATTGAAGAATTCACGTGATTCCGAAAAAAGGACTTGTAGATACAAAAATGGACATGAAAAATTTGTGTGAGTAGAATGAAGTTTTACCACTACCACACCTCAATACAGAGTCGAATAATTTATTTTGAGAAAAGAAGATTTTATTGCTATAGTGTCAGACATGGCTAATACACATAGAAAAAATTGAGAAATTATTACGATTTCTAAAAGGCCCTTTAAATACTAAATACGTGTGAAAAAAAAAAGATGTGAGTATATGTGTATGATTTTCCACTCATCAAAGAAAAGATGACCTTATCTAATTTCCTTTGTATCATCTAGATATTAAATGCTTATACTTTATTTTGGTTATCCAGAAACTAGTTCTTTCTCAAAAGTGTATTTCTTAATAGAAAACATGGGATTAATAGAAGATGCTTTACACGAATTATTGCAATTTATATAAAGAATATGCATGCAAATTTGGTTAGAAAGAGGAGTTTTTAAATTGAGCCTTAAACCTATACATGTCAAGTTTTGTGCAAAACCTTGAAGAACTCATTAGACTTTCCTATCCTATGTTCATATATAAATCAGTTAAAATAAGTCATTATGTAAATTCGACATCCTTAATTGAATCAAATTTTAACAACATATAGAAAATATCTTGTTTGGGAGCACGAAATGTTAGGATCGAAAAACCGGTGTAAATGCGGAGCTAGAAAAGCAAACCTCGAAAGCACGATAAGAAGAACAACGAGAAATAACCAAAAGACACAAATAACTGGAGTTCCCAAGTGATAACAATATAAGCTTGTGACCCATAAATTATCTCCCTAACCAAAACTCTCAAAGCCCTTAGACTACATTGTTTGATTAAGTTAGAAGGAACATGCCTCTATTTATAGTGTCCTAAACCTTTTCCTACCAGAAAAAAGATTAGTCAATCCAAAACCTTTTTCTAAAAGGAAAATCTATTTATGGTAAGAAATCAGGGCAAATAAAATCTAACAGAATCATCAAGTACTTATATTTTGTAATCCGTACTTATAGTAGTTCGTATTTTAAAGTGTGTTTATATGTTATTGTTGTCTAAGACTACAATTTTGTTTTTTAAGTAACTAATCCATTTCAATGATGAAAATTTTGATATATATACAGAAGAATCCAGTTATCCCACAATCGACAATAATGAAGATTGAGACAAAAAAGGAGGAGGTATACATATTGGGCCAGTAGGATAAATAACATATTACTTGACGGGCAATGGTTAATCATGAAGGCCCATGCCTATGCTTATGACCCCATTGCACTTTTAAGGGTTACTTGCCAAGGTTGGCCCAAGTGATCTAGCCGTAGTCATAATTAGTTGCTGTAAGATACTTGCGTTCGCACGCCCCATGCCAATTCGTAGTTAATCTTTGGTGGGCTGTAGATCTAAATAATACATGTTTTGCCCGAAGGCCACTCTTTAGGCCCAGCGTGGTTGAACCTATATCATCATCCGCATATGAACTCACGGCTAAGATAGTTTTATTAACTGAACCCTATCTAAAACTAACAATACAAGTAAAACATGAGCAACCTTCGTAATTATATATATGACATTCATCAATTTTATAGTTCTACGAACCTAAAAGTACTTTTTTATAAAAAAAAACTTGCATGCACCATAAAGTATTTTTTTGTGTTTTTAATCATTAGTTGGTAAAGTAATTTAGATTAGTTGAACAAATTAAATCTCTCATATATAAACATTTTTCATTTAAGTGAATTGTTATTTAGCTTCTCCTATAAGAGAAACCTTAAGTTTTCTATTCTCTCCTTAAATCATTAAATTAATAGAAAGTGAAGGTATCTCACTGGTGGGGCTCGTATTTTTCTCTTTGTCATGTAACATTGGTGGTTGGTTACAAATTTGCATTGTGAAATAATATAAATCTAGTGAAATTGCTATTTAACTTACTTTGACACCGTTAAATATATTATTTTACAAATAGTTTATGACAAATGAATAATACGCTATTAGCTATTTTTATCATATCCATGCCGATAGGTTCTCTCAAATAGTGTTATCAT
The DNA here is from genome assembly GCA_027704765.1 of Solanum habrochaites. Lineage (NCBI taxonomy): Eukaryota > Viridiplantae > Streptophyta > Magnoliopsida > Solanales > Solanaceae > Solanum > Solanum habrochaites. The sequence continues at coordinate 37,267 of JAKWJA010002372.1, read as the reverse complement.
CTTCCAAAATATAAGAACTATTATTAAACTATTGCTAAATCAAAAACATTTTTTAAAAAATTTGGTTCATAAATCTCTATCGCAACTAATAATGAATAGTCAACAAAGATTTTTTTGCTTGGAATTGACTTATTTAAAAAGTTAGGTTTGTTTACTCAAGACCATTTAATTTACATGAGAATTTTCTTTGGGCATTTCAAAAATTAATAAAGTAGTGAAAACAATTCATATTAGAGATAGTATGTAGTGGTTAGTCATTTTTTTTTTTCCTGAATGATTATGTAAAAAGAAATTTATACCTATATTAAAAATAAGTAATGGAGAGTTATTCATTCAATCTTTTTTGTAAAATGATTTTGTGAAATTATTTTATTTTTAATCTTTGAATCGCATGTTAATAATATTAAGCTAAAAGTAATAATATGAAATAAAAAATTAAAAAAATAAAGAATTTTTTCTATTTACAAAGTGTATCTAAATATGCATAATCTTTTAATTAGACAATCATCGCCAATTTTTTTAACACTAGGCTGCCACTTGGCAACATATGATACATTTACCCTTACTTAATATAGAAGATTTTCATTTTAAGTAAATTCATCATTGTATTTGGGCGGATCTTTCTTTACAATGCATTTTTTTGTCTTTTCTTAAATAATGAGCACTCCTCAATTACATCGATTCTGAACTACGTCCAACCAAAGACACTTTTGCAACCGTTTTTGCCTTTCCTTTCTCTTTTCATTTGAGTGAAACTCATTTTCTCTCCGGTGGACTAACATATGGCGGTGGGTGCTTACCGGAAGGACACCAACACTGTGCAGCTGGAAGTGATGTCGCCGGATCTTACTCCCGTCTTCGCGGAAATCCCTCTCAACGAATATGGTATCAAATAAACTCTGTATCTTTTAAAATCCTGTCGAGAAAGAAGAGACAATTTAAGATTTCAACATATTTTTTGCTCAATAGGGTGGATCTGTAGAAATTAGGGTTTTTACATTTATTTTTTAGTTAAGAATTAAATTTTTATGACCTGTAGAAACTAGGATTTATTCATATACTTTTTTAGTCAGAAACTTAATTCTTATAAGTTGTAGATACGGGGGTTTATTAAATCAGGCAAAAAATTAAATTTTTATGGCTTGTCCGAAAATAGAGTTGTATTTGCCTTTCAAATTAAAAACTTAATTTGTATCTTTTTTTGCTGGGGTGGTTGGTGGTACAATATAGTTATGAATATGAATTGAGAATACTCACCCATAATGTCTTGTATACTCCCCAATAAAGTCTTAGTATTACTGAAGTAAGGGGGAAATAAACCAAAAGTTGTAGTATACGTTTGTAGTCCTCGTGAAAGGGCAAATCAATTTTTTTGGGCTCAATATTAGAGCCTTCTTTGTACTTTATACATTAGATGAACCTTTTGGTGTAAGGCCTTATTTAGTAGTGGTGAATCTATAGTATCTCATTGAGGCTGACAGTCAGTATAAAACTAGCTAAAAAGAGGAATTCCTGCATCAATAAACAATTCACATCAGCCCCTGATGTGCTACAAGATAGCTAGGAAATGATTTCGATCATCATGGGCAGATGATGATAAAAGACGATAGTCCAAGTGAGTTCAAATTAGGGCTAGGTTTGAAGGGAGCATGAAGCGAAAAAAATCAACAATGTCTTTCTTTACTTTGATTGAAGCAAAGTGTTTTGCTTCCCCAAAGGACGCATACTTTATAAAGAAAGAAGACTTAGCATCACACTTTAAAGAAAGACTAAACTAGACCTTTGTACATTACACTACATATAAGCAATCTTCAATTTAAATATGCTAATATGTATCACAAATTCCCTCAAAAATACAACAAGAAATCAATATAAAATTGAGACTTAAGCATCCAGGTTGGATCTAGGTTTTTTTTCAGGTGTATATACACATACAAAACCTTATTTGGTTATCTTAGGTTGATGCTAATATTTGTTGCACTTAATTTTACTAATTCTTATCTTGTTTGGTTTCAGTGTTAAATGATATTTGTTTTTGCTGATTTTCCCCTTTTTAGAAGCTCCAGGTAGTCCTTTCTATTATGACAGTGATGATGAATGGGGAATGATGAGATTGAGAGGCACAACTTGTATCGAAGCATCCTATGAACACTACCTCCGTACTGGGGTACTTAGTTTTTATATTCCTTTTTAAGGTTGGTTCCGTACGTAATACTGTATATACAGGTCTAATATATATAGTGGTAAAATATCCAGGAAATTTTGTCCCATGAGTCCCCTACTTAGTGTAATTATTGTCATTGAAGATGTTTGGAATGGTCCAAGAAGATATCTTCCTCCAAATGCTAGCAAGTTACATTGTACGTAGAAGGGTTTTGGCCCTGAGGACTGTACAACATAGAGGTGGCACGTATCCTTTTCTTGTGGGAAATTACAGCTTATTGTTTTATTTATGGCTCCCTCAGTTTTTTCCCTTTACTTCAGTTTTGCAGACATATTCCGCCATTTGGAGGTTACAAAGAAGTTAGTCTGGTACCAAAACCATCAATCTATGTACGAATATATACGTTTTTCACACATCATCACTAATTAAAATTCTTTCTGTGTCTACTGTTATTTTGGATTATCCATTATTAATATATATGCAGCAGCCTGGAGTCAAACCTTTGATTCTTGCTTTGTTTTGGATTTTTGTATTCCGTCCGCTTCATGGCAGCTGCGGCAATGGATGCCTTACAAGTTAAGGACAGTGGCGTGCTCTAACGTGCTTTTTGACCTCGTCATTTCATGAATGCTTGACAGAAAATTGTCGGACAATTTGCTAGTGTACATCGATCTATGAAAGAGAAATTTGTTGGGATAATGGTGTAGTAAAACTAATCAAATCTTGCAGGTTATAAATTCGACCTTGATGAGCATGATTCAGGCAACTTAATGCTGCAATTTGCTCGCAATCCTGGTGTGACGTCAGCTGGAGGGGATCGTGGAAATTGTTGAAACTATGTGTATTTACAGGTACAAACCTTTGGTGCGCTTGACCCTTTTATTATCGATGACCATAACATACGGTTATACAAAGTTACTAAATTGTGGAACTATACTTTTGTGTAGGACTGTCCAGTTTGGAGAGCGACATCCATGCTGCAAGAGTGTTACTACTCTATCATTTATATAACTGTAGCTGGTGCTTAGCAGTTTAAAGACCAGTTGGCTTTGTCAACCCAAATATAATTGGTTTTAAATTTTCTTTTTAAAAATTCGCTATCAACTTATGACATTATCAACTTGTGCTCTGTTGTTTAGTGTGTGGTTTATCATTCAGGTCAGGAGACCATTTAATTTAGATTAAAATCCTTGGTGATGGTGATGGTGAATGGTTTTTGTTAAGTTTTATTTGAATCATGAAACCATTCTTATTGCCCTCCATTTACGGTCTCTAAAAATCCTAGTGAAAAACGTGACGACTTTTACCTCGCCATGAATGAAATACTTGAGGAAAAGAAAAAGAAGAAGAAAATACATAGTCCAAACTAGTACTACTATCTATTTTTTTCCCCTGCATCCTAATTCTGTATATCTAAATATAAATATTAGAAATAGAGCCGAAAGCAATGGGTTCTGTTGAATCTGCACGCAGCAACAAGCTAAAATTTCCCTCTTAACTCTCTTGTCGATCGATGGATATCATTCGGACTGACTTGAACAAAATAGCTAACTAACTTTTTGAAGAACTTATGCCTGATTTTTTTTTGCTAGAAATTTGACGTATTTAAAAATTACATTTGTTACGTTAACAAATTATTCTTTTGCATAAATGTTCTTTTAAGTGAGATCCAAATATAACAAAAATCCATACATCGTAGATGAACAATAAATGTAGAGTTATCCATTGAAACTTTTTCCTAAAATGATTCGTGGACAATATCTTATCTTTAATTTTTGAATCTCGTACAAATAGCATGATGCTAACACGTATAATATAAATAGAAAATATATACAAATAAAGTAAAACTTTCTTCTATCTCATGATGTTTTTTGAGAAATATTTTTGGTGATCTGGCACAATCAAAGTTCCTGTGGGCTATACTCCCGAAAAATTGAAGAATTTGGGTGATTCCAAAAAGAGGACCTTTTGATGCAGAAATAGGCGTGTTTATTAGTACGAGTATACGTGATGGTTCCCCAACACAATACAGAGGTCCTTACGAAGTTTCTCGAGAAAAGTTTTTTTGGATGCTCTGGAGACCAAATTAATGGGCTAATACACACAAAATTACGAAATTTACGCTATTCCTAAAAGATGGCCTCTAAATACGAAAAGGGGTATGGAAAAAATGGTGTGAGTATATGCGCAATAGTTTGCCAACTCAATACGGAGGTCATCATAAAGTTATTTTAGAAATTGTTTTGGTGCTCCAGGCACCTTTATCCATGGGCTAATATACACAAATATTTGAGAAATTTGCGTGATTCCTAAAATAGGGACCATAGACGGTGGAATGTTATTGAAAAATTGTGTTAGCATACATGATGATTCCCCCACTCAATACTAATGGTCCTCATAAATTTTTTGGGATTTTTTTGGTGCTAACGTCGCCTTTATCTTGCTTACACACGAAAAATAAGAAATTTTTACATCATTCCTAAAAATGATGGTATGTATATGGAAAATGGACGTGAAAAAAAAATGTGACAGATGTGATGGTTCCCCCCATTCATACAGAGGTTCTCATTAAGTTTTTTGAGAAAATCTTTTTGAGTGCTCCGAGCGCCACATCCATGTGCTAAATACACACGAAAATTGAAAAATTTACGCGATTTCTAAAAAAGCCCTGTAGATACGAAAATGTGCATGAAAAAATAGTTTGTGTGTACGTGATGGTTCGCCAACATAATATGGAGGTCCTCATAAAGCATTTTGAGAAAAGAATTGGGTTCTTAAGACGCCAGATTCATTGGCTAATATACACGAAAAATTGAGCAATCTACGTTATTTATAAAAAGGGCAATGTCATCAAGGAAAGGCGTGGAAAAACAGTGTGCGTATACGTGATGGGCTCCAACTCGAATATGGCGGTCCTCATAAATATCTTTAAGAAAAAAGTTTTGGTACTCCAGACGCCAAGAATACATGGACAATACATACAAAAGCTTGATAAATTGTATGAGTTCTAAAAGAGGGTTTAATATATGCCGAAATGGTGTTAAATGGTGTGAATAGAATGATTTTTCCCCAACTCAAAATATTTTTGAGAATAAATTTTGGGGGTTCTCGTGTCGGTTTGATCCATGGGCTAAAACGCACAAAAAATTGAACAATTTGTCTGATTCTTAAAAATATTCTTTAGTATTGCAAAATATGCGTAAAATAAATGGTGTGCGTATACTGATGATCCCTAACTTAATAACAAGGTCCTTATAAAGTTTTTTTTGATAAAAAAAGTTTTAGGTCCTTAGAAAACTACGATTCTGCCACGGAATAACACTACTGATTAAGAATTTTGCACAATTAAAACAAAAAGGACATGTAAATAATGAAATGTGCGTGAAAATGGTATGAGTATACATTATAGTTCACTAACTCAATACAAAGGTTCTCATAAAGTTTTGTGAGAAAAATGTTTGGGTGCTCCAATCGCCATATCCATGAGCTAATACCTACAAAAAAAAAATATAAATTTGTGCAGTTCCTAAAACGGCCTATTGAATGCAGAAATGGATGTGAAAATATGGTGTGAGTTTACAATATTGTCACCTACTTCAATACGGAGGTCTTCAAAAAAATTTGAGGATAAATTTTGGATGCTCTGAATTCCATATTTATGAGCTAATACACACAAAAAAATTAAAGAATTTGTGCAATTCCAAGAAGAGGTCTAGCATGTGAGAATAATGCTTTAAAAAAAACGGTACATATACTTGAATAAGTTTCCGCAAACTCAATACGTAGGTCTTGATAAAGTGTTTTCAGAAACAAATTTGGGTGCTTCCAGTCGCCAATCAATGTCTAGTACACACAAAAAAACCGGGAATTTGCACGATTCCTAAAAAGAGGGTTTGGTACTTGTGGAAATGGAATTTGAAAAAAAATGATTTAGTGGTATATGATGTTTCCAACATCAATACGGTAGTGCCATCATAAAAAATATTTGAGAAAAAAATATAGGGTTGTCAGGCACCAAACTATGGGCTATTAAACACAAAAAATTTAGGAATTTGTGTGATTCCTTAAAACAAGCTCTAGATACGAAAATGAGAATGAAAGGATTGATATGAGTATATCTGATGGTTTTCCAACTCAATACGTAGGTCCCCATAAAGCTTTTTGAGAAAAATATTTTTGGTGTTTGGTTGCCTGATCTGTGGTCTAATGCACATGAAAATTGAGGAATTAGAAAGATTCCTACAAAAGGGCAGGTAGATGATGAAACGACGTGAAAATAATGGTGTGAGTATACGTGAAGGTTCCTCAACTCAATACTAAGGTTCTCATAAAGTTTTGAGAGAAAAAAGTTTGAGGTGCTTCGGACGCCATATCCATGAGCTCATTAATACATAAAAAAAACTTATGAATTTGCGCGATTCCTAAAAAGGGCATGTATATGTGGAAATTGGCGTGAAATAATGGTGTTAATATATATATAGTTTCAGAACTCAATATAGAGGTCCTGAACTCCTCATAAGTTATTTTGAGAAAAAATTAGGGTGTCCTTCAGGCGTTTTGATCATGGGCTACACACAAAAAATTGAGGAATTTGCGTCATTTCTAAAAAAGAGCCGTCTAGATTTGGAAATAGGTCGTGAAAAATAATTTTTTTTGAGAAAAGAATTGTTGGCTAGGGTCGCACAAATCCTAGCTATACATACTAAAAATTGAGGAAATTTGCGTAATTTTCCTAAAATAGAGTCTGTAAATGCAAAAAAGAGACATTAAAAATGTTGTGAGTATACACGGAAAATTTGCGTGATAAAATGAATATGAGTAATACGTGTTATTCCCCAACTCAATATAGAGTTCCCTCCATAAGTTTTTTGAAATAAATTTGGGGTGCTACAGGTCCAAATTTTTTGGTGGGATAATTATACACACGAAAATTGAGAAATTTACGCGATCACTATAAGCGGTCACGTAAATGCGGAAATGGGTGTGAAAAAATGGTGTGGTATACAATATTGTTACCTAGTTCAATATTGAGGTCCTCAAAAAAATTTGAGGAAAAAATTTTGGGTGATCCGGATGCCAGATCTATGAGCTAATACACACGAAAAAATAAGGAATTTGCGCTATTTCAAAAAGAGGTCCTAGCAAATACGAAAATGGGTTTAAAAAAATTGTATGGATATACATGATATTTGTAGTTCCCAAACTCAATACGTAGGTCTTGATAAGTTTTTTGAGAAACAAATTTGTGTGCGCCGGGCGCCATATCAATGGCTAGTACACACAAAACTGAGGAATTTGCGAGATTCCTAAAAAGGGCCTGTAATTGTGGAAATGGGTTTGAAAAAAATGGTGTGAGTATATATGATTGTTTCCCACTCAAGCGGCAGTCCATTATAAACTAATTTAAGAAAAAAATATAGGGTGTGTCGCGCACCAAACCATGGGCTATTATACACAAAAAAATTTAGAATTTCGTGATTCCTTAACACGCCTCTAATACGAAAATGGGCATGACAAGAAAATGGTTTTGAGAATATAGATGGTTTTCCCAGCCTCAATACGGAGAACCCCATAATGTTTTTTTGTAGAAAAATTATTTTGTGCTTTGATTCCCTGATCTGTGGTCTAATGCACATGAAAAATTGAGAAATTTGAAAGATTCCCACATGTAGATGGAGAAGCACGTGAAAAGAATGGTGTGCGTATACGTGATAATTTCCAACTCAATGTGTAGTTTCTTATAACGTTTTTTTGAGAAATATATTTAAGGTGCTCCAGTCGGTAGGTCTATGTGATAATACACACGAAAAATTGAGGAATTTATGTGATTTTTAAAAATGGCTTCTAGATGCAGAAATTGGCGGGAATAACATGGTCAAATACTAATAATTCATAACTCAATATCATATGAAGTACTCATAAATTTTTTTGACAAAAAATATTTAGGTACCTCCGAAGGCCAGAAACCCTCAGGCTAATCAAACAAGAAAAAACCTGACTTTTCCGCCAATCTAAAAAGGCTTGTAGATGCGGGAAATGGCGTGAAAAAATTGGTGCAAGTTACATGATGGTTCCCCAACTCAATACAAGGTCGTCATAAAGTTTAGTACAAGTATTTAGGGTGCTCCCACTCCAGATCTAGGAGCTAAAGACCCAACACCAAAAAATTGTAGTGAATTGCGTAATTCCCAAAATCGTGTAGATGTGGATGGAGTATATTGGAGTGGGTCTCCATCGTCAAACTGAGATCCTCATGGAGTATTTTTGAGAAAAGCTTTTGGGTGCTACTAGCATCAGATCCATGGGCTAATACACACGATAATGGAGGAAATTTGAACTGAGTCCTAAAAAGAGCCTCTAGATGAGGGTATGGGCGTTAAAAATTGTGTGAGTATACGTGATGGTTCCCCAACTCAAAATGGAGGTCCTCCTTACGTTTTCTGAGAAAAGAATTGACTGCTCCGAGTGCCAAATTCATGGTTTTACACATGAAAATTTGAGAGATTCCTAAAAATGTCTATATATGCGGGAATGGGCGTGAAAAATGGTATAAGTATACATGAATGTTCCACAACTATATATAAAGATCCTTATAAAGTATTTTCATAATAAATTTAGGGTGCTACCGACGCCAGATCTATGGGTTAATACATACGAAAAATTGATAATTTGCGTGATTCCTAAAAAGGACTCTAAATGCATAAATGAGCGTGAAAAAAAGGTATGAGTATATGTGATGGTTCTCCAACTCCATATAGAGGTCCTCATAAATTTTTTGACCAAAAAATTTTGGGTACTCCGGGGCGCCAGATCCATGGCTAATACACACAAAAAACTAAAGAATTTGTTTAATTCCTAAAAAGGGAGAGTAGATTTAAATGTAATGAGTTACTTGGTTTTTCCTCAACCTCAATAACGGATTCCTCATAAATTTTTGTAATAAAAAATTTTGAGTGCTTTGGAGGCCACTTTTTTGGGCTATTATCACACGAATGATTGAGTAATTTTGCGTGATTGTTAAAACAAGCATGTGAATGGACATGAAAAATGATGTCTGTAAATACCATGATGTTTCCCTAATTCGGTCCTTACAAACTTTTGGATAGAAAAATTTGGGTGCTCCAGGCACCATATCCATGGGCTAATACATATGAAAAATTGAGGAATTTACGCAATTCTTAAAAATGACATGAAGATGCGAAAATAAGAGTGAAAAAAAAGGCGTGACTATTTATGATGGTTCCCCTACTGAATACGAAAGTCCTTATAAAGTTCTTTGAGAAAAAAATTAGTGTTTCGGTCCCCATATCCATGGGTTAATACACATGAAAAGTTGAGTAATTTGCGTAATTCCTAAAAATGGGACTCTAGATGCTGAAATGGGTGTGAAAAAATGATTTGAATATACGTGACGGTTCCCCAATTCAATAGGAAAGTCCTCATTAATCTTTTTGAGGAAAAATTATTTGAATGCTTTGTGCGCCAGATCAATGGGCTAATACACCAAAAAATATAGGAATTGGTGCGATTCCAAAAGGTCTTGTAAAAGTGGAAATGGACGTGAAAACAAATTGGTGTGAGAATACGTGATGATTCCTCAAATCAACACAGACGTCCTCATAACTTTTTTTTGGGAAAAATTTGGGTGCTTCGGACACTATATCCATGAGCTAATACACTCAAAAATTGAGAAATTTCCGTGATTCCAAAAAAGGTCCATCAAATGCTGAATAGGCGTGGAAACAAATAGTGTGAGTATACATGATGGTTCCCCAACTCAATACGGAGGTCCTGATAAAGTTATTTGAGAAAAAAATTAGTATCGATCCTTCTCCAAGATCCATGGCTTTATAAACCGCAAAAAATTGATGAATTTTTTGCTCGTTTTGAATAAAAGGCTTGTAGATGGCATAAATGAGTATGCAAAAATTTAGTGTGCAATTATACATGATGGTTTCCTCAACTCAATACCAAGGTCACTCATAAACTTTTTTATAAAAAAAGTTTGGGGCTCCAATCGTCCACATCATTTGCTATCGCAACCAAAAATTGGGATTATGAAGTACTAAAAAGTGCCATAGTTGTGAGAAATGGACATGAAAAAAATTGTGTGAATATACATGATGGTTAATCAATACTTATGTCCCCATAAATTATTTTGAAAAAACAATTTTGGGTAATTCGTGAGTCAAATCCAAATGGGATAATACACATGAAAAATTGATGATTTTATGCGATTTCTAAAAAAGGCATGTAAATTTGAAAATGAGCTTCAAAATATGGTGTGAGTATACGTGATTGTTTCCCAACTCAATACAGGTCCTAATAATGTTTTTTAAGAATTTTTTTTGATGCTCTAGGCGCCATGTCCATGGGCTAATACGCATGAAAAATTGAGAAATTTGCACGATTCCAATAAAAGGGCCTCTAGATATGGAAATATGCGTGAAAGAGCTGTTTGTGGCTTATAAAAAATACGTGATGTTCCAACCCAATACAGGTCCTTCATAGTGTTTTTTTAAGAAAATAAGGTGAGTGCTTTCGGGTGTCAGATACACGTGCTAATCCACCAAATTTGAAGGAATTTGTGCGATTTAAAAATGGTTCTGTAGATTGAAGAAATTGGCGTGAAAAGAAAGAAGTGTGAGTATAATTATGGTTCCCAAATTCAATATGTCAGGTCCTCATAAATTTTCTTTGAAGAAAGACAAGTTGGGTGATGTCGGGCCTCCAGATCAATGGGATTATAAATAGGAAAATCTAGGAATTTATGCGACTGTCCTAAAAAGGAGGCATAAATTCATAAATGGACGTGAAACAATTGATGCAAGTATACGTGATGGTTCCCCAACTCAATAAGAAGGTCCTAATAATGTTTTTTTTAAAAAAAATCCGGGGTGCTCTGTACGCTATCAAATCCCTAAAAAAAGAGTCTGTAGAATACGAAATATTTACACTTTTTTAAAAATAAGGAGTTTCCACATAAAAATTATGAGAAATTGTTTTGGGTCTCCATGCCCTTGATCCTACTAATACCAACAAAAATTAGGCATTTATGGTGATTCCTAAAAAGGGCCTAAAGATGTAGTGAAATAACATGTGCGAGTATATATGATTGTTTCTCAACTCAAAGGATTAGTCAATCCAAAACATTTTTCTAAAAGGAAAACCTATCTATGATAAGAAATCAGGGCAAATAAAATCTTACAGAATCATCAAGTACTTATATTTTGTAATCCGTACTTATAGTAGTTCGTATTTTAAAGTGTGTTTATATGTTAGTGTTGTCTAAGACTACAATTTTGTTTTTAAGTAACTAATAACCATTTCAACGATGAAAATTTTGATTTATATACAGAAGAATCTAGTTTCCCAAATCGACAATAAGGGAAGATGGAGACAGAAGGAGGATGTATAATATTGGGCACGTCGGATAAATAACATCTTACATGGACGTGGGTCAATGTTTGAATCATGAGGGCCCCATGGGCCTAGGCTTATGAACTCCATTGCACTTTTAGGGGTCCTTGCCTAAGGGTCCCCAAGTGATCGAGCCTACGTCATAATTAGTTGCTGAAGAGACTTGTGTTCGCGCGGCCCCTGCCAATTCTAGTTTAATCTTTGGTGGCTGTAGATCTAAATAATACATGTGGTTAGCCCAGAGCCACGCTTTAGCCCAGCGTGTGAAACATATACATCATCCGCATTGCTACTGGCTAGATAGGTTTTAACTAAACCTATGCAAATTAACTCCAAGTAAGAACAAGTGATCAACTTCGTAATTATATATATGAACAGGCATCAAGTTTATAGTTTGCTCCCTAAGAACCTACAAGTACTTTTTAATCAATAAACCTTGGCCACCATAGGATATTTTTTTTGTGTTTTTAATAATTAGTTATTTATAAGTAATTTTAGATTGAGTTGAACAAATTAAATCTCTCATATATAAACAAGTTTTCATTTTAAGTGAATACTTTATTTAGCTTCTCCTATAAGAGAAGACATTAAGTTTTCTATTCTCTCCTTAAATTCATTAAATTTATAGAAAGTGAAGGTATATCACTGGTGGGTGCTTGTATATTTTCTCTTTGTCATGTAACATGGTGGTTGGTTACATAATTTGCATTGTGAAATAATATAATCTAGTGAAAATTGCTATTTAACTAACTATTGACCCGTAATATATGTATTTTAATAGTTTATGACAAATGAATAATAAGCTTTAGCTAATTTTTGCTTGGAATTGACTTATTTAAAAATTTAGGTTTGTTGCATTTAAAGACCATTTAATTTACATAGATTTTCTTTGGCATATTCAAATATAATAAAGTAGTGAAAACAATTCATATATTAGAGATGAGTAATGGATGGTTAGTCATTTTTTTTTCCTGAAATGATTAGTGTAAAAAGAAATTTATACCTATATTAAAAATAAGTAATGGAGAGTTATTCATTTATATTTTTTGTAAAATGATTTTGTGAAATTATTTTATTTTTTATTTTTGAATCGCATGTTAATAACATTAAGCTAAAAGTAATAATATGAAATAGAAAAGTAAAAAAATAAAGAATTTTTTTCTATTTACAAAGTGTATCTAAATATGCGTAATTTTTAGTTAGACAATCATCACCAATTTTTTTAACATTAGGCTGCCACTTGGCAACATGTGATACTTCTACCCTTACATAGAAGATTTTCATTTTAAGTAAATTCATCATTGTACTTGGGCGGATCTTTCTTTACAATGCATTTTTTTGTCTTTCCTTAAATAATGAGCACTCCTCAATTACATCGATTCTGAACTACGTCCAACCAAATACTCTTGCCCTTTTCCTTTCTCTTTCAATTTTAGTTGAAACTCATTTTCTCTCCGGTGGACTAACATATGGCGGTGGGTGCTTACCGGAAGGACACCAACACTGTGCAGCTGGAAGTGATGTCGCCGGATCTTACTCCCGTCTTCGCGGAAATCCCTCTCAACGAATATGGTATCAAATAAACTCTGTATCTTTTAAAATCCTATCAAGAAAGAAGAGACAATTTAGATTTTCAAATATTTTGCCTCAATAGGTGGATCTGTAGAAATAGGGTTTACATTTTACTTTTTAGTAAGAATTAAATTTTTATGACTTGTAGAAACTGGGATTTATTCATATACTTTTTTAGTCAGAGACTTAATTCTTATGAGTTGTAGATATTGAGGTTTATTAAATCAGTCAAAAATTAAATTTTATTGCTTGTCGAAAATAGAGTTTGTTATTTGTCTTTTCAATTAAAAACTTAATTTGTATGCTTTTTGCTGTGGTTGGTGTAAGGTTGGATAATTAAGTATGATAGGAATGGAATACTCAACAAGAATGTCTTTTGCATTATCCTCAGGCAAAGTCTTTGGTATTACTGACGTAAGTGGAGGAAATAAAAAAAAAGTTGTAGGTAAAACATTTTGTAGCCGCGTGAATAGGGCACCACAATTTTTTTGGGCTCAATATTAGAGCTATTTTTGTAGCTTTTATACATTAGATGAACCTTTTGGTGTAAGGCCTTATTTAGTAGTGGTGAATCTATAGTATCTCATTGAGGCTGACAGTCAGTGTAAAACTAGCTAAAAAGAGGAATTCCTGCATCATAAACAATTCACATCAGCCCCTGATGTGCTGCAAGATAGCTAGGAAATGATTTCGATCATCATGGGCAGATGATGATAAAAGACGATAGTCCAAGAGAGTTCAAATTAGGGCTAGGTAGTTAGAACTAGTGTTGAAGGGAGCATGAAGCGAAAAAAATCAACAATGTCTTGCTTCACTTTGAGTGAAGCAAAGTGTTTGCTTCCCCAAAGTGGAGCATACTTTATAAAGAAAGAAAGACTAGCACACACTTTAAAGAAAGACTAAAATAGACCTTGTACAATGACAATACATATAAGCAAATCTTCAATTTAAATGCTAATATATGTATCACAAAATTCTTCAAAATACAAGAAAAATCAATATTAAAATAGAGACTTTAGCAATCCAAGGGTGGATCTAGGGGTTTTTCCAGGGTGTATATACACATACAAAACCTTATTTGGTTATCTTAAGGTTGATGCTAATATTTGTTGCACTTAATTTTACTAATTCTTATCTTGTTTGGTTTCAGTGTTAAATGATATTTGTTTTTGCTGATTTTCCCCTTTTAGAGGCCAGGTAGCCTGTTCTATATGACAGGGATGATGAATGGGGAATGATGAGATGAGAGGCCACAGCTTGTATTCGAAGCCTTCCTATGAACACTACCTCGTACTGGGTGGTGGGAGGGGGGGAGGGCGGGGTGGGGGGTACTGGTTTATATTCCTTTTAAGGTTGGTTCGTACGTAATATTGTATGATATAGGTCTAATATATATAGTGTAAAAAATCCAGGAAATTTTGGTCCCAGAGTCCATACTTAGTGTAATTATGGGCATTGAGGATGTTGGATGGTACACAGAAGATATCCTCCTCGAATGCTAGCGACTTTGGTAGGTAGAGGTGTGCATGAGGACTGTCAAAGAGAAGGTGGCACGTATCCTTTTCTTGTGTGGAAATTAGCTTATTGTTTTATTTATGGCCCATTCTAGTTTTTCCCTTTACTTCAGTTTTTGCAGACATATTCCGCCATTTTGGAGGTTACAAAGAAGTTAGGCTGGTACCAAAACCATCAATATATGTAAGAATATATACGTTTCACATCATCATCTACTAATTAAAAATTCTGTCTACTGTTATTTTGGATTATCAACTTAATTAATTATATATGCAGCCTGGAGTCAATACCTTGATTCATTGCTTTGTTGATTTTGTGAGTCCGCTTCATGCAGCTGCTGCAATGGATGCCTTACAAGGTGAGCTTCACACTCTCTTTTTTCTACCTCATAATTATGAATGCTCAATTTATAATTAATCAGAGTACTAAAAAAAATCAAGTTGGTGAACTATTCTAAATTTGCGTATTTAAACTTTCGAGGAAAGTGGAAGGACATGTGGAAGCTGTCTACATGGGCTTTGCACTCGTCAGTTATGCGAGGAATGGCTGAAGGAAATTGTTCGACAATTTGCTAGTGTACATCGAATCTATGAAAGACAATTGTTGGATAATGGTTTGTAGTAAAACTAATCAAATCTTGAGGTTTATAAATCGACCTTGAGAGCCATGATTCGGCACTTATGCTGACAATTTGCTCGCAAATTCTGGTGTGCGTTCAGCTGGAGGGGATCGTGGAAATTTTTGAAACTACGTGTATTGACAGGTACACACCTTTGGGCGCTTGCCCTTTTATTATCGATGACCAAACATACAGTTTATACAAAGTTACTATTAAATGTTTTTGAACTATTACTTTTGTTAGGACTTGCCATGTTTTGAGAGCGACATCAGCGGCAAGCGGGTTTCTATTCAGTATATTTACTGTAGCTGGTGCTTAGCAGTTTAAAGACAAAGTTGTTTGTCAGACAAAATATAATTGTTTAAATTTCTTTTTAAAATTCGCTACACTTATGACATTATCAACTTGTGCTCTGTTGTTTAGTGTGTGATTATTGTCATTCAGGTCAGGAGACTTTTTAATTGTAGAAATAAAATCCTTGGTGATGGTGATGGTTTGTAGATTTTTATTTGAAGTCTATGAAACCATTCTTAATGACCTCCGTTTACGGTCTCTAAAAAAGTTTTCCTAAAATGCTTCGTGGACAATTATCTTATCTGTAGTTTTGGAATCTCGTACAAATTAGCCATCGATGCTAAAAGAATAATGTGAAATAAGAAAATAGACAAATAATAAAAACTTCTCTATCTCATGATGTTTTTGAGAGAAAAATTTTTGGTTGATCTGAGACATCACATTCCTGTGTAATACTCCGAAAAAGTTGAGGAATTTGGGGAGATTTCGAAAAGAGGAACTTTGATGCAGAAATACGCGTGTTTATTAGTACGAGTATACGTGATGGTTCCCCAACACAATACAGAGGTCCTTACAAAGTTTCTCGAGAAAAGTTCTTTTGGATGCTCTGGAGACCAAAATAATGGGCTAATACACACGAAAAATTAAGGAATTTACGCAATTCCTAAAAGAAGGCCTTTATAAAATACGCAACAAAGGGGTTTGGGGTTTGGAACAAAAAATGGTCCTTGTGAGTATATGCGCAATAGTTTGCCAATCAAACGGAGGGTCATCCTAAAGGTATTTTAGAAATTTTTTTGGTTCTCCAGTTTTAGGAACGAAAAAATAAGAGATGTAAATGCGGAAGCCTAGGAAAGCAAACCTCAAAAGACCACGATTAAGAAGACGACAGAAATAGTTACCAAACAAGACACAAAGACTTACGTGGGTTCAGCAATCGACCTATGTCACAAGGAGATGAGCAATCCACTATAAATATGGAGTGGTACAAAATTACAAGGAAACAAACCCAAACCCAACTCACTCGGAATACATGGGAGGTTCACACAAACTGATAACGTCTCAAAACTTGGAACCCACAAATTCTCCCTCTAACCAAACTCTTCAAGCCCGGTACAGACTACATTGTGACGTGCTGATTAAGGTTAGAAGGAACATCCTCTAATTTATAGAGTCCTAAACCTTTTTCCTACAAGAAAATGGGATTAGTCTTAGTCAATTCAAAAACCTTTTCCTAAAAGGAAAACCTATTTATGGTAAGAGAAATTACGGAAAATAAACCTACCACAGGCGCCTTTATCCATGGGCTAATATACACGAAAATTTGAGGAATTTGCGTGATTCCTAAAAAAGGGACCATAGATGTGGAAATGAGTATTAAAAATGGTGTTAGCATACATGATGATTCCCCAACTCAATACGAAGGTCCTCATAAATAAAATTTTTTTGGGATAATTTTGGGTGGCATATACAGAGCAGCACTTCTAAGACATGGCGATCTGAATAAAGACACGAAAATAACTAGAGACTTAGCCCCCGCATACTGCAGCGATTCTAAAAGATGGTGGTTATGTATATGCGAAATGGACGTGGAAAAAAAAATACTGTGGATCTATATGTGATGGTTCCAATTTACACATAAGAGGTTCTCATTAAGTTTTTTGAGAAAATCTTTTTGAGTGCTCCGAGCGCCACATCCATGTGCTAAATACACACGAAAATTGAAAAATTTACGCGATTTCTAAAAAAGCCCTGTAGATACGAAAATGTGCATGAAAAAATAGTTTGTGTGTACGTGATGGTTCGCCAACATAATATGGAGGTCCTCATAAAGCATTTTGAGAAAAGAATTGGGTTCTTAAGACGTCAGATTCATGGGCTAATATACACGAAAAATTAAGCAATCTACGTGATTTATATAAAAAGGGCATGTAAACAAGGAAATGGCGTGAAAAACTAGTGTACGTATACGTGATGGTTCTCCAACTCAATATGGAGGTCCTCATAAATATCTTTAAGAAAAAAGTTTTGGGTACTCCAGGCGCCAGATACATGGACTAATACATACAAAAGCTTGAGGAATTGTATGATTTCTAAAAGAGGGTTGATATATGCCGAAATGGGTGTATAAAATGGTGTGAATATAATGATGTTTCCCCAACTCAAAATATTTTTTGAGAATAAATTTGGGGTTCTCGAGTCGGTTGATCCATGGGCTAAAACTCACAAAAAATTGAACAATTTGTCTGATTCTTTAAAAAAGATCTGTAGATGCAAAAATAGGCGTAAAATAAATGGTGTGCGTATACGTGATGATTCCCCAACTTAATACAGAGGTCCTTATAAAGTTTTTTGAGAAAAAAGTTTAGGTCCTTAGAAAGCTAGATCCATGCACTAATAAACACGAAAGATTAAGGAATTTCCACATTTAAAAAAATGATGTGAGTATATATGATGGTTTCCCAACTCAATACGGAGTCATCATAAAATATTTTGAGAAAAAAAAATATAGGGTGTGTCAGGCACCAAACTTTGGGCTATTAAACACAAAAAAAAATAGGAATTTGTGTGATTCCTTAAAACAACCTCTAGATACGGAAATGAGCATGAAAGGAATGATATGAGTATATTTGATGGTTTTCCGACTCAATACGGAGGTCCCCATAAAGCTTTTTGAGAAAAATATTTTTGGTGTTCGTTTTTGTTTTTTTTTTGGTTGCCTTCTCTGTGGTCTATGCCATGAAAAATGAGGGATTAGGGATTAGAAAGATTCCTACAAAAGGGCAGGTAGATGGAGAAACGACGTGAAAATAATGGTGTGAGTATACGTGAAGGTTCCTCAACTCAATACGAAGGTTCTCATAAAGTTTTGTGAGAAAAAAGTTTGAGGTGCTACGGACGCCATATCCATGAGCTCATTAATACATACAAAAAATTTATGAATTTGCGCGATTCCTAAAAAGCATGTATATGTGGAAATTGGCGTGAAATAATGGTGTTAATATATATATAGTTTTAGAACTCAATATAGAGGTCCTCAACTCCTCATAATGTTTATCGAGAAAAAAACTAGGGGTGCTTCGGGCGGTTGGATCATGGGCTACACACAAAAAATTGAGGAATTTGCGTCATTTCTAAAAAAGAGCGTCTAGATTTGGAAATAGGCGTGAAAAATAATTTTTTTGAGAAAAAGAATTAGGTGCTAGGGTCGCCAAATCCATAGGCTAATACATACTAAAAATTGAGGAATTTGCGTAAATTCCTAAAATAGGGTCTGTAAATGCAAAAATAGACATTAAAAATTGTTGTGAGTATACACGGAAAATTGGGGAATTTGCACAGTTCCTAAAAAAGGGCGTATAGATATGCAAATTGGCGTGATAAAAATGATATGAGTATACGTGATTATTCCCCAACTCAATATAGAGGTCCTCATAAGTTTTTTTGAAAATAAATTTTGGGTGCTACATGCGCCAAATTTTTGGGCTAATTAATACACACGAAAAATTGAGAAATTTACGCGATCACTATAAATGGTCACGTAAATGCGGAAATGGGTGTGAAAAAATGGTGTGGTATACAATATTGTTACTAGTTCCAATAGGGGAGTCCCAAAAAAATGAGGAAAAAATTTTGGGTGCTCCGGATGCCAGATCTATGAGCTAATTCACACGAAAAAATAAGGAATTTGCGCGATTTAAAAAAGAGGTCTAGCAGATACGAAAATGGGTTACAAAAATTGTATGGATACATAATATTTGTTGTCGTTCCAAACCCAATACTGTGGTCTTGATAAAGTGTTTTGAGAAACCACAATGTGTGTGAGCCGGGCGCCATATCAATGGCTAGTACACACAAAACTGAGGAATTTGCGAGATTCCTAAAAAGGGCCGTGTAATTGTGGAAAGGGCGTTTGAAAAAATGTGGTGATGTCATTGTGAGTATAAATGCTGTTTCCAACTTCAATACGGAGTAATTATAAAATAATTTAAAGAAAAAAAAGCTAGGGTGGTCGCGCACCAAACCAGGGCTTATTTACACACAAAAAAATTTAGAAGTTGCTGATCCTTAAAACTGCCTCTAAATAAGAAAAATGGGGCTGAAAAGAATGGTTGAGAATATATGTGGTTCCCAACTTCATATGGAGATCCCCATAATTTTTTTTGAGAAAAATATTTTTGGTGCTTTGATTCCCTTATCTGTGGTCTAATGCACATGAAAAATTGAGAAATTTGAAAGATTCCCACATGTAGATGGAGAAGCACGTGAAATGAATGGTGTGCGTATACGTGATAATTTCCAACTCAATGCGTAGTTCCTTATAACATTTTCTTGAGAAAGATATTTAAGGTGCTCCAGTTGGTAGGTCTATGTGATAATACAAAACCACGAACAAAGAGGAATTTATGCGTGATTTTTTAAAAAAATGTTCTAAGAATAGATGCAGAAATTGGCGTGAAGAAAATGGTGAAGAAACGTAATATTCATTTTAAACTCAATATCAATAGGAAGTACCCTAAATTTTTTTGACAAAAAATTATTTAGGTACTCGAAGGCCAGAACCATAGCTAATACACAAGAAAACCTGACTAATTTCCGCAAATCGAAAAAAGGGTTGTAGATGCGGGAAATGGAGCGATGAAAAAATGGTGTTGTAAGTGTATGTAAGTTATACATGATGGTTCCCCCAAACTCATACAGAGGTCGTTATAAACGTTTTTAGATAAAAAGTATTTAGGGTGTTCCGCGCTCCAAATCTATGAGCTAATACACACGAAAAATTGAGGAATTTGCGTAATTCCAAAAAAAACGTGTAGATGTGGAAATGGGAGTATACTTGATGGTTCTCCAGCTCAAAACGGAGATCCTCATAGAGTATTTGAGAAAAAGCTTTTGGGTGCTACTAGCATCAGATCCATGGGATAATACACACAATAATTGAGGAATTTGAACGAGTCCTAAAAAATAGCCTCTGGATGAGGTAATGGGCGTGAAAAATTGTTTGAGTATACGTGATGGTTCCCCAACTCAAAATGGAGGTTCTCCTTTAGTTTTCTGAGAAAAGAATTGGGTGCTCCGAGTGCCAAATTCATGGTTTTACACATGAAAATTTGAGAGATTCCTAAAAAGTGTCTGTATATGCGGGAATGGGCGTGAAAAATGGTATAAGTATACATGACTGTTCCACAACTATATATAGAGATCCTCATAAAGTATTTTCATAATAAATTTAGGGTGCTACCGGCGCCAGATCTATGAGTTAATACATACGAAAAATTGAGAATTTGCGCGATTCCTAAAAAAGGACTCTAAATGCAGAAATGAGCGTGAAAAAAAGGTATGAGTATATGTGATGGTTCTCCAACTCATATAGAGGTCCTCATAAATTTTTTGACCAAAAAATTTTGGGTACTCCGGGGCGCCAGATCCATGGCTAATACACACAAAAAATTAAAGAATTTGTTTAATTCCTAAAAAGGGAGAGTAGATTTAAAAATTGTATGAGTATACTTGATGGTTCCTCAACTCAATACGGAGGTCCTCATAAAGTTTTTAATAAAAAATTTTGAGTGCTTTGGGAGCCACATTTTTGGGCTAATTTATACACACGAATGATTGAGTAATTTGCGTGATTCTTAAAAAAAGGCATGTGAATGGACATGAAAAAATGATGTAGGTATACATGATGGTTCCCTAATTCGGTCCTTACAAACTTTTGGATAGAAAAATTTGGGTGCTCCGGGCACCATATCCATGGGCTAATACATATGAAAAATTGAGGGATTTACGCAATTCTTAAAAATGACATGAAGATGCGAAAATAAGAGTGAAAAAAAAGGCGTGACTATTTATGATGGTTCCCCTACTTAATACGAAAGTCCTTATAAAGTTCTTTGAGAGAGAAAAAACTTAGGTTTCGCGTCCCCATATCCATGGGTTAATACACCATGAAAAGTTGAGTATTGAGTTAATTCATACTAAAAATGGGACTTAGAGGATGAAAGGGTCGTGAAAAATGATTGGAATATACGTGACGATTCCCAATTCAATAGGAAAGTCCTCATTACATCTTTTTGAGGAAAAATTATTTGAATGCTTTGTGCGCCAGATCAATTGGCTAATACACCAAAAAATATAGGAATTGGTGCGATTCCAAAAGGTCAATTGGCTAATACACCAACGAGAAATACACCAAAAAGACACAAAGATACATGGGAGGTTCGAACAGTGATAAAATATCAAGATTGTGACCCATAAAATTATTCTCTCCTAACAAAAAACTCTCAAAGCCCTTAGGACTACATTGTGAATGTGATTAATTCGAAGGACATGCCTCTATTTATGAGTCCTAAACTTTTTCCTACCAGAAGAAAAAGGATTAGTCAATCCAATACCTTTTTCTAAAAGGAAATCTATTTATGTAAGAAATCCAGGGCAAATAAAATATACAGATCATTCAAGTACTACTTTGTAGTCCGTTACTTTATAGTAGTTCGTCATTTAAAGTGGTTTATATGTTATTGTTGTCTAAGACTACCAATTTTGTTTGTAAGTAACTAATCCATTTCAATGATGAAAGTTTGATATAATAGACAGAAGAATCCAGGTTATCCCACATCGAACAAAATAGGGAAGATGGCGAAAAGAAGGGAGGAGGTATAAATGGCCAGAGGATCAAATAACATACTTAACGGACGGGTCAATGGTTGATCATGAAGGTGCATGGCCTAGGCTTTGGCTTATGACCTCCATTGCCATTTTAAGGGGTCGGGACTGCCTAAGGTGGCCCAAGTGGTCGAGCATACGTTCTTCATTTGTTGCTGAAGAGCTTGCGTTCGAGCCCCCCCCGAGCCCTTGCCAATTCGTTTAATCTTTGGTGGCGTAGATCTAAATAATACATGTGTGTTGCCGAGGCCACTCTTTAGCCCAGCATGGTTGAACATATATCATCATCCGCATAAGACTGCTGCTAAGATAGTTTTAACTGAACCTATGCTAAAACTAACAACAACTAAGAACATGAGCAACCTTAGTAATTACATATATGAACATTCAGTAATTTTATAGGAGTATTTTTTAATAAATAAACCTTGCACCATAGGAGTATTTTTTTTGTGTTTTTAATAATTAGTTATTTATAAGTAATTTTAGATTGAGTAGACAAATTAAATCTTATATATATAAACAAAGTTTCATTGTTAAGTGAATTCTTTATTTTAGCTTTCGTCTATAAGAGAAGACATAGTTTTCTATTCTCTCTTATTAAATTCTTAAATTATAGAAAGGAAGGTTACCATCACTGGTGGGGTGGGTGCTGATATTTTCTCTTTGTCAGTAACAATGGTGGATTGGTTAGATAATTGCATGCTTAAATAAATAATCTATTGACAAAATGCTATTTAACTAACTATTGACCCATAATTAGTATTTTAATAGTTTATGACAATGAATAATAAGTTTAGCTATTTTATAATCTCATTCCATAGGTTCTTCAAAATTAAGTTTTCATTTCCAAAAATAGCAAGAACTATTATTAAACTAGTGGAATCAACAAACCATTTTTTAAAAACATGTGTCATAGAATCTCTATAGCAATAATATATGAATAGTCAACAAAGAATTTTTTTTGCTAGGAATTGATTATTTAAAAATTTAGGTTTTTTACATTTACAGACCATTTAATTTACATAAATTTTCTTTGGCATATTCAAATATAATAAAAATAGTGAAAACAATTCATATATTAGAGATGAGTAATGGATGGTTAATCATTTTTTTTCCTGAAATGATTACCGTAAAAAGAAATCTATACCAATATTTAAAATAAGTAATGGAGAGTTATTCATTCAATCTTTTTTGTAAAATTATTTTGTGAAATTATTTTATTTTTAATCTTTGAATCGCATGTTAATAATATTAGGCTAAAAGTAATAATATGAAATAAAAAAGGAAATAAAATAAAGAATTTTTTTCTATTTACAAAGTGTATCTAAATATGCATAATCTTTTAATTAGACAATCATCGCAATTTTTTTAAAAATTAGGCGCCACTTGGCAACAGTGTACTTTCTAACCTACTTAATATAAGAAAATTTTCGTTTTAAGTTAATTCATCAATCATCATTTACTGGGCGGATCTTCTTGACCAATGCATTTCGGTCATTTCCTTAAATAACGAGCACTCCCAATTTACACGAATCTGGAACTACGTCCAACCAAAAAATCTTGCCTTTTCCGTTCTCTTTCATTTCGTGGAAACGCGTTTTCTTACGGTGGACCTACATATGCGGTGGGGCTTACGGAGGACACCAACAATGTGCAGATGGAAGTGAGTCGCTAGGATCTTACTCCCGTCTTCGCGGAAGGAAATCCCTGTCAATGAATTATTTGTATAAAATAAACTCTGTATTTTTAAATCCTGTCGAAAAGAAGAGGACATTTAAGATTTAAACATATTTTTTTGCTCAATAGGGTGGATCTGTAGAAATTAGGGTTTTTACATTTATTTTTTAGTTAAGAATTTAATTTTTATGACCTGTAGAAACTGGGATTTATTCATATACTTTTTTAGTCATAAACTTAATTCTTATGAGTTGTAGATACGGGGTTATTAAATCAGTCAAAAATTAAATTTTATGGCTTGTCGAAAATAGAGTTTGTTATTTGCCTTTTCAATTAAAAACTTAATTTGTAGCTTTTTGCTGGATTGTGGTTGGTGTTGTTGTTGGTAATAAGGATGATGGAATTGAGAATACTCACCAAGAATGTCTTGTATACTCCTCAAGAAAGTCTTTGTATTACTGAAGTAAGTGGAGGAAATAAAAAAAAAGTTGTAGTATATGTGTGTAGTCCGCGTGAATAGGGCAAATCAATTTTTTGGGGCTCAATATTAGAGCTATTTTTGTAGCTTTTATACATTAGATGAACCTTTTGGTGTAAGGCCTTATTTAGTAGTGGTGAATCTATAGTATCTCATTGAGGCTGACAGTCAGTGTAAAACTAGCTAAAAAGAGGAATTCTTGCATCATAAACAATTCACATCAGCCCCTGATGTGCTGCAAGATAGCTAGGAAATGATTTTGATCATCACGGGCAGATGATGATAAAAGACGATAGTCCAAGAGAGTTCAAATTAGGCTAGGTAGTTAGAACTAGTGTTGAAGGGAGCATGAAGCGAAAAAAAAATCACAATGTCTTGCTTCACTTTGAGTGAAGCAAAGTGTTTGCTTCCCCAAAGTGGAGCATACTTTATAAAGAAAGAAAGACTAGCACACACTTTAAAGAAAGACTAAAATAGACCTTGTACAATGACAATATATATAAGCAAATCTTCAATTTAAATGCTAATATATGTATCACAAAATTCTTCAAAATACAAGAAAAGTCAACATTAAAATAGAGACTTTAGCAATCCAAGGGTGGATCTAGGGGTTTTTCCAGGTAATATATTATATTATATATATATATATATATATATATATATATATATAAGATGTTTATTGGTAATCGTTTCTTTCTATCTAAAACCAAGATTTGGAGGTGACTCATGATTTAGGGGTTTAAAATTTATCTGAGCTTTCACGTTCAAATTTCATGCATGAATTTTTGTTTTCGAAACCATTATTAAAATTCGATCCGCCACTGAATTACACACTCAGTATTTTCATGAAATTATCTTGAAGTGGTTAACAAATTTAATTTATTGCCACCAAATTTCAAAGTAAATTAATTCATTATATATAACACGATTTTAGAATAATTTATGTCAAAATATTATCTTACTTGTGAATACAAACTCAATTTACAAAGTTAATTAACTACCCAAGTTAGATAACAAAAATCTATTATTATCTTTTTTCTGTAGCATAAAAGTAATTATATTAAAATTAATGAAAAATATGTTTAAAAAAATCAAAAGACAGAGAGAGAGAGGGGTCTAAATCATGAAAAGCACTAAAAATGATTAATAAGTTCACAATCATAAATTTATATGTATATAAATATTTAGGAATTCTTTTAATACACATACAAAACTTTATTTGGTTATCTTAGGTTGATGCTAATATTTGTTGCACTTAATTTTACTAATTCTTATCTTGTTTGGTTTCAGTGTTAAATGATATTTGTTTGTGCTGATTTTCCTTTTTAGCAAGTCCAGGTAGGTCCTTTCTATTTATGGACAGTGCTGATGAATGGGGACAGCTGCGCTGGCGAAGCACAGTTGTATCGAAGCATACTATGAACACTACCTCCGTACTGGGGTACTTAGTTTTTATATTCCTTTTTAAGGTTGGTTCCGTACGTAATACTGTATATACAGGTCTAATATATATAGTGGTAAAATATCCAGGAAATTTTGTCCCATGAGTCCATACTTAGTGTAATTATGGGCATTGAGGATGTTGGAATGGTACCAGAAGATATCCTTCCTCCAAATGCTAGCAGTACATTGTATGTAGAGGGTTTGCCTGAGGACTGTACAACAAGAGAGGTGGCACGTATCCTTTTCTTGTGTGGAAATTAGATTATTGTTTTATTTATGGCCCATTTTAGTTTTTTCCTTTACTTCAGTTTTTGCAGATATATTCCGCCATTTTGGAGGTTACAGAGAAGTTAGGCTCGTACCAAAACCATCAATATATGTAAGAATATATACGTTTCACATCATCATCTACTAATTAAAATTCTGTTACTGTTATTTTGGATTATCAACTTACTTTAATTATATGCAAGCTGAGTCAATACCATTGATCATTGCTTTTGTTGATTTGTGAGTCCGCTTATGAGTTGCTGCAATGGATGCATTACAAGGTGAGCTTAACACTCTCTTCTTCTACCTCCATAATTATGAATGCTCAATTGATAATTAATAGGAGTGACAAACAAAATCAATGTGGTGTGAATTTCTAAATTTTGGTCTGTAATCTTTCGTACAAGTTGAAGGACATGTGAAGCTGCTTCTAAATGTGCTTTGACTCGTCATTTCAGAATGCTTCTTAACAGAAAACTGTCGGACAATGTCTAGTGTAAATCGATCTAATGAAAGAGAAATTTGTGGGGATAACGGTGTAGGTAAAAATACTCAAATCTTGAAGGTTATAAAATTTCTCGACCTTGATGAAGCAGATTCAGGCAACTTAATGCTGCAATTGCTCGCAATCTTGGGTGTGACGTCAGGCTGGAGGGCATCGTGGATTAAATGTTGAATATGTTATGACAGGTATAAACTTGGTTGCGTTGAACCTTTTATTATGATGTGACCATACATACGGTTTTATACAAAGTTAATAAATTGTGGAACTAACTTTTGTGTAGGACTTGCCATTTTTGGAGAGCGACATATGCTGCAAGCTTTTCTCTGATCAGGTATATAACTGTAGATGGGTGCTTAGCACAGTTTAAAGACAAAGTGCTTGTCAGGCAAAATAATTGTTTAAATTTCTTTTAAAATTCGGCTAACTTATGACATTATAAATTGTGCGCTGTGTTGTTTGTGTGTGATTATGGCATTCAGGCGGAGGGACTCTTTTAAAGTGGAATAAAATCCTTGGTGATGGTTGAGCGTTTGTAGATTTTTATTGTTTGAAGTCTATGAAACCATTTTAATGGACCTCCGTTTACGGTTCTCTAAAAAATCTAATGAAAAAGTGACGAACTTACCTGCCATGAATGAAATACTTGAGGAAAAGAAAAAGAAGAAGAAAATACATAGTCCAAACTAGTACTACTATCTTTTTTCCCGTGCATCCTAATTCTGTATATCTAAATATAAATATTAGAAATAGAGACGAAAGCAATGGGCTCTGTTGAATCTGCACGCAGCAACAAGCTAAAATTTTCCCTCTTAACTCTCTTGTCGATCGATGGATATCATTCCGACTGACTTGAACAAAATAGCTAACTAACTTTTTGAAGAACTTATGCCTGATTTCTGTTTGAAGGTCTACAGCAGAGTTAGTGATTTGCATACAAGAACATTTTGGCCTACCTGCAGAGAGCTGTGCTATTCGGATGAATTTTTCTCCCTATGTCTGCCCTCAGCCCTTTTTCCTGGTGTTGATTAAGTATCCAATAGGTTTCAAAAGACAGTAATACCGTATAATGTCCTACAGGGAGCAGTTTCTTGTTGAACTACTACAAATATAGTTAAGTAATGTTTTTTTTTTCTTTTAATTAATTGTCGATATATAATCTATATAGTAGTTGACATTATTAAAATAGCGTGCAAAAAGATTTTTGTTCTGAAATTTGAAGTATTTAAAAATTACATTTGTTACCTGTTAACAAATATCTTTTGAATAAATGTTCTTTTAAGTGAGACCAACAAGAACAAAAATCCATACATCGTAGATGAACAATAAATGTAGAGTTATCCATTGAAACTTTTTCCTAAAATGATTCGTGGACAATATCTTATCTTTAATTTTTGAATCTCGTACAAATAGCATGATGCTAAAAGTAATAATATGAAATAAGAAAATAGACAAATAAATAAAAACTTTCTTCTATCACATGTTGTTTTTTGAGAAATATTTTTTGGGTGATCTGGACATCAAATTCTTGTGCTAATACGTCTCGAAAAAATGAAGGAGGAATTGTGTGATTCCGAAAAGAGACCTTTGATGCAGAAAGGGGGGGGGGGGGGGTGGAAATACGGCCGGTGAAAAATTAGTACGAGTATACGTGGATGGTTCCCCAACAAATACAGAGGTCCTTACGAAGTTTCTCGAGAAATGTTTGGATGCTCGGAGACCCAAACTTAAATGGGCTAATTAGACACGAAAATTTGAGGAATTTGGGTGTTACATGCTCCTTTGGGCTTAATTAAACATACGAAAAAAATAAGGAATTTGTGAGCGATTTACTATTGTGAATGTGGAATGGATTTGTGAAAAATACGGAGTGAGTTTACCAATATTGTTACTAATTCAATACGGAGGGTCCTCACAAAAAATTTGAGGATAAAAATTGTTGGGTGCTCCGAAAATTCCAGATTTATAGTGAATAACACAAAAAAATTAAAGAATTTGTGCAATTCCAAGAAGAGGTCTAGCAAATGCGAGAATAGGCTTGAAAAAAAGGTATGAATATACGTAATAGTTCCCAAACTCAATACGTAGGTCTTGATAAAGTGTTTCCAGAAACAAATTTGGGTGCTCCAGACGCCAGATCAATGGCTAGTACACACAAAAACTGAGGAATTTGCGCGATTCCTAAAAAGGGCCTGTAATTGTGGAAATGGATTTGAAAAAAAATGATGTGAGTATATATGATGGTTTCCCAACTCAATACGGAGTCATCGTAAAATATTTTGAGAAAAAAATATAGGGTGTGTAGGGCACCAAATTATGGGCTATTAAACAAAAAAATTCAGGAATTTGTGTGATTCCTTAAAACAACCTCTAGATACGAAAATGAGCATGAAAGGAATGATATGAGTATATCTGATGGTTTCCCAACTCAATACAGAGGTCACCATAAAGCTTTTTGAGAAAAATATTTTTGGTGCTTCGGTTGCCTGATCCGTGGTCTAATGCCCATGAAAAATTGAGGAATTAGAAAGATTCCTACAAAAGGGAAGAGAGTGGGAGAATAACGACATGAGACCAAATAATGGTATGGAGTATAGGTGAAGGTTCATACAACTCAATACGACGGTTTCTCATAAAGTTTGGTGATAAATAAGTTTGAGGTGCTACGGACGCATATCCATGAAAAACTCATTAATTAAATACAAAAACAATATTGAATTTTTGTGATGCCTAAAAGGGCATGAGCACTATGTGGAAATTGGCGTGAAAAGAATGGTGTTATATATATATAGTTTTCAGAAACTCAAATTAGAGGTCCTCAACTCCTCATAATGTTTATTCGAGAAAAAAAAATAGGGGTGCCCCCTTCGGGCGGTGGGATCATGGGTACACTCCAAAAAACATTCAAGGAATTTGCGTCATTTTCTAAAAAAGAGCGTCTAGATTTGAAATAGCGTGAAAAAATGGTGTGAAAAATAATTTTTTGAGAAAAAGAAGTAGGTGCCAGGGTGCCACATCCATAGGATACCATTACATATAAACAAATTGAGTAAATGTGCGTGAACCTCCTTAAACGTAGGTCTGTAAATGCAAAAATAACATTAAAAAAGTTGTGAGTATAACACGAATATTCGAAGGGATTTTCACATTCCTAAAAAGGGCATCCTATAGATATGCAAATTGGCGTGATAAAAAATATATGAGTAGAGTGCATTATTCCACAACTCAAAATAGAGGTTCCTCATAATTTTTTTCTTGAAAAATTATCTTTGGGGGATACATGCGCCAATTTCTTGAGCTTAACCTTAATTACATGGAAAAATTAAGAAATTTAGCGACACTATAAATGGTCACGTAAATGTGGCAAGTAGGTGTGAAAAAACTGATGTGGTATACAATATGTTACCTAGTTCAATTATGGAGGTCCTTCAAAAAAAATAAAAATTGAGTAAAACAACTTTTGGGTGCACCGGATGCCAGATCTACGAGGTAATACACACGATAAAAAATAAGAAATTTTGCGCCGATTTCAAAAAGAGGTTCTAGCAAATACGAAAGTGGGCTTGAAAAAAAAATGTGTGGATAAACGTGACTAGTTATAGTTCCCAAACTCCATACGTAGGTCTTGATAATAGTTTTTTGAGACAACCAAATCTTTGGTGCCCGGGGGCGCCTACCAATTGCTCGTACACAAAAACTGAGGGAATTTGCGAGATTCCTAAAACCAACGCGCCTGTAATTGTGAACAATGGGTTTGAAAAAAACTGGCTGTGAGTATATATTTGATTGTTTCCCAACTCAATACGGGTCATTATAAAAAAATTTAAGAAAAAAGATATAGGGGGCATCGCGCATTCAAACCACTGTGCTATTACACAGGAAAAACTTTAGAAGTTTGTGTGATTCCTTAAAAACTGCCTTATAATACGGAAAAATGGGCCATGAAAAGAGAATGGTTAAGAATAGATGATGGTTCCAACTCAAAACGGAGGGCCCCATAATGTTTTTTGAGAAAAATATTTTTGGTGCTTTGATCCCCGAATCTTTTCTCTTGTTTTTTTTCTTTTTTTTATGTGGGCTAATGTACATGAAAAGTTGAGAATTTGAAAGAATTCTCACCTGTAGATGGAGAAACACGTGACAAGAATGGTGGAATATACGGGATTAATTTCCAAAACTCAATGCGTAGTCATTATAACGTTTTTTTTTAGAAAAGATATTCAGGGGCTCAAGTTGTAATTATGTGATACTACACACGAAATACAATGAGGAAGTTATGGATTTTTAACAAATGGCTCTAGATGCGAAAATTGACATGAAGAAGATGGTGCGAGGGCATACGTTTAATGAATTCCCCCTTAAACTCCAATATCAATATGGAAGTCACTCATAAATTATTTTTAACAAAAACCATATTTGAGGTACTCCGCAAAGGCAGAACCATAGGCTTAATATACACACGAAAAAACATGACTAATTTAGTAATCCCTAAAAAGGGGGACTTGGTATATGTGGAAAGGGCGTGAAACAAATGGTGTAGTATTACATGATGGTCTCAACTACTAAATACAGAGGCCTCTATTAAAGTTTTTAGATAAAAAGTATTTAGGGTGCTCTGCGCTCCAAATCTAATGGCTAATACACACAAAAAAAATTTGAGACATTTGCGTTAATTCCAAAAAAAAGCTGGAGATTGTGGAAAATGGGAGTATACTGATCGCTGCTCTAGCTCAAAAACGGAGAGCTCATGGAGTATCTTGAGAAAAAGCTTTGGGTGCTACTAGTATTTAGATCCCCACAAGGGCTAATACACACGATAATGAGGGATTTGAACGAATCTAAAAAAAAGAGCCTCTGGATGAGGTATGGGTTGTGAAAAAATGGTGCAAGGATTACCGTGATCGGTTCCAACTTCAAAATGGAGGTCGCTCCTAAGCCTTTTCTGAGAAAGGGAAATTTGGGTGCTCGATTTCCAAATATTCATGGTTTTCACACATGAAAAATGAGAAATTGAGGATTCTAAAAAGTGTCTGTCATATGCGGGAATGGGCGTAACAAAATGACCTATTTAAGCATACATGACTGTCCCACACTAATATATATGTGCCAAGATCTATAGGTTAATAATACGGAAAAAATTGAGAATTGCCCGATCCTAAACCAAAAGAAATGGCTCTAAAGTAGAAATGAGCGTGGAACAAAAGGTATGGAGTTATGTGCTGGTCTTCCAACTCAATATAGGTTCCCATAATTTTTTTTGACCAAAAAATTTTGGTGCTCCGGGGCCTCCGATCCATGGCCTAATGCAACGAAACTTTGAGGCCTAGTATGATTCCTTAACTTTTTCTCTAGATGCGGAAGATGGATATAAAAAAGGGTGTGAGTATACGGATAGTTCCCAAAATCAGAAAAAGGTCCTCATAAATTTTATTGAGAAAATATTTGGGTCTCCGAGCATTTTATCCACCTGAGGCTATACCACACAAAAAATTAAGAATGGTTCAATTCCTAAAAAGGGAAAGTAGATTTAAAAATTTATGCGATACTTGATGGTTCCTAAACTCAAGACGTAGGTCCTCATAATGTTTGTAATAAAAAAAATTTGATTGGCTTTGGGACCGCACATTTTTGGGCTAATTTATACCACCCGAAGAGTGAGTAATTTGCGTGATTCTTAAAAAAAAAAGGCATGTGATGGACCATTCACAAAATGATATAGGTATACATTGAGGGTTCCATAATTCGGTCCTTATAAACTTTTGGATAGAAAAATTTGGGTGCTCCGGGCACCATATCCATGGGCTAATACATATGAAAAATTGAGGGATTTACGCAATTCCTAAAATATGGCATGTAGATGCAAAAATAAGAGTGAAAAAAAAGGTGTGACTATGTATGATGGTTCCCCTACTTAATACGAAAGTCCTTATAAAGTTTTTTGAGAAAAAATTAGTGTTTCGGTCCCCATATCCATGGGTTAATACACACAAAAAGTTGAGTAATTTGCGTAATTCCTAAAAATAGGCCTCTAGATGCTGACATGGGTGTGACAAAAATGATGGATATACGTGACAGTTTCTCAAAGTCAATAACGGAAGTCCCTCAGAAATCTTTTTGAGGAAAAAATTATTTCATGCTTGTGCGCCAGATCAATGGGCTAATACACCCAAAAAATAGGAATTTGTGCGATTCCACACAAGGTTCCTGTAAAGTGGAATCGGACTTGAACACAAGTGGTATGCCGAAATACGGATGGGTTCCCAAATCAACAAGACGTCCTCATAAATTTTTTTGGGAAAAACAATTGGGGCTGCTCGAAACACTATATCCATGAGCTAATACACTCAAAAATTGAGAAATTTTGCGATTCCAAAAACAGGTCCTTCAAATGCTGAATTAGGCGTGAAAAAACAATTGGGTGAGTATACATGATGGTTCCCACTCACTACAGAGGTATCATAATTTTTCTTCGGCAATGTTGGGTGCTCAAGCGCCACAATCCATTTGTAATACAAAACCAAAATTGAGGAAATGTTATGCAATTACCATAAAAAAAAAGTGCCAGTAGTTGGAGGACAATGGACATGAAACAAAAATTGTTATAAATTATACAATGATGGTTTATACACATACGTATGTCCCATTACATTATTTTGAAAAACAATTTTGGGTGCTTCGTGCAGTCAGATCCATGTGATAATATACATGAAAAAATTGATGAATTTATGCGATTTCTAAAAAAAGGCTGTAAATTGAAATGACTTCAAAAATGGTGTGAGCAGATAGTGATTGTTCCAACTCAACCGAGGTCTAAGAATGTTTTAAGAAATTTTTGATGCTCTAGGCGCCATATCCGTGGGCTAATACGCACAAAAAATTTAGATATTTGCATGATTCCAATAAAAGGGCCTCTAGATATGAAAGAGATGTTGTGGGTATACGTGATTGTTCCCAAACCCAATACTAAGGTCTTCATAATGTTTTTTGAGAAAAATAATTTGAGTGCTTTGGGCATCAAATACACGGGCTAATACACACACAAAATTGAGGAATTTGTGCGATTTTAAAAATGGGCCTGTAGATGAAGAAAATTGTGTGAAAAGAATAGGTGAATATAAGTGATGGTTCCCCAAATCAATATATAGGTCCTCATAAATTTTCTTGAGAAAGACAATTTTGGTGATTCGGGCTCCAGATCAATGGGATTATACATAGGAAAATCAGGGATTAGGGACTTCTAAAAAAAGGACTATAAATTTCTAAGTGGCGTGAAAAAAGTTGGTGCGAGTATACAGTGGAGGGCTCCTCAACTCAGTAGAAGGGTCTAGCATAGGTTTTTTTAGAAAAATAATTTGGGTGCTCTAGGCGCTAAATCAGGGCTACACACAAAACCCAATCTGAGGAATTTGAGAATTACCTAAAAAAAAGATCTGTAAAACAAAATATTAACACATCTTTGAAGGAGTTCCTCATAAAATCTGAGGCAAATTGCTGTTCGTCGTCCTGGACCTTGAACCAACATTGACTAATAGCCACAATCAACCTAAAATAAAGGAATTAGGCGATTCCTAAAAGAGGGGGGGGCCTAAAGATGTAGTGAAATAACATGTGCGAGTATATATGATTGTTTCCCAACTCAATAGGAGGTCCGCATAAAGTTTTTGTGAGAAAAAAATTTGGGTGCTCTAGGCATTAGATCCATAGGTTAATACACATGAAAAATTGAGGAATTTGCGTGATACCTAAAGAAGGGCTTCAAGATGTAGAATTGGACATGAAAAATGATGTGAGTATACATGATGGTTACTCAATACGAAGGTCCTCATAAAGATTTTTGAATAAAATTAATTTGGATGCTCCAGAAGCTAGATGCTTGGTCTAATATACAATGAAAACTAGAGAGAAATTTTGGTGCAATTCCTAAAAACAGAAAGGCCCCCCTATAAATGCGAAGAGGAGCTGAAAAATGGTGTGAGAATACGTATGGTTCCCAACTCACTAATGAGTCCTACTAAGAGTTTTTTGTAAAATAAAACTTTGGATGCTCGGGGCGCCAGAACTGTGCGCTAATACATATCAAAAAAAATTGAGAAATTTGCGTTATACCTAGTAATGGTGGTAGATGCAGAAATGGGTGTTAAAAAAGTAGTGCGACTATATGTGATTGTTCCAAGTCAATAAACGGAGGTCCTAATAATTTTTTTAATAAATATTTCTTTGGGTGCTCCACTGTAATATGCATGAAAAATTAAGTAATATTGCGTGATTTCTAAGAGAGCTTGTACATCGTAAATGACATAAAAAAATTGTGAGTACGTGATGATTTTCTAACTTAATAAGGAGGTCCTCATAAGTATTTTGAGAAAAAAATATTTTGGTGCTTTAGACGCTAGTTCCATGAGCTAATATACATAGAAAAATTGAGTCTTTTTGCGCGTTTTCCGAAAAAGCATGTAAATGCAAAAATGATGTAAAAACAATGATGCGAGTATATTAAATAATCCCCAACTCAAACGGAGGTCCTCAGAAATTTTTTTGAAAATAATTTTTGGTTTCTAACTGCCGACAGATCCATGGGCAAATAACACGAAAATAAAAAAAAAATGCACAATCATATATTAAGGCCTGTAATGCGAATCTGCTCTGAAACAAAGTAACGAGTAAAAAATGATTTTTCCGAACTCAATTCAAAGATCCTTATAAATTTTTTTGGGAAAAAAGAGTGCTCCGGCACTAGATCAATAGGCTTAATACACACACAAAATATTGAGGGATTTATATGATTCCTAAATAAGCACTCGTAGATGCGGAATGGCATGACAAAATGGTATGAGTATACTGATGTTTCTCCTACTCCATACGGGGGTCCTCTTAAATTTTTTTGAGACAAAAGTTTGGGTGCTCTCGACGCCAGATCTAAGCTAGTATAAATGAAAAATTGAGAAATTTGTGTGATTCCCTAAAAGGGTCTATAATGATGACATGGACATGAAAAAAATTTGGTGTGAATATATGTAATGGTTCCCCAAACTTAATACGGCGGTATCAATAATATTTTTTTCTAGAAACTTTTTTTGGTTGCATTTGCCGCTAGATTCATGGGCTATCCACACGAAAATTGGAGGAATTTGTGCAATTCCTAAAAAAGTGGTTGTAGAATGCGGAAATATCTTGAAAATATGGTTTGAGTAAGCTGTTGTTCCCCGAATCAATAATTAGGTCCTCATAATTTTTTTAGAATAAAATCATTGGTGGCTCTGGGGCCAGAACCTTGGCTAATCCACATGAAAAAATGAGGAATTTGTGTGATTCCTAAAACGGCTTGTAGATGCGAAAATGGGCAATTAAAAAATGGTGGAGTTACGTGAGTGTTCCCCCAACTCAATATAGATTGTCATATATATCTTTTGATTAAAAAAAATGGGTGCTTCGGGCGTCAGATCAATGGGCTAATTCCCACGAAATTTGAAGAATCTCGCGTGATTCCCAAGGGCTTCTAGATACAAAATGGACATGAAAATTTGTGGGAGTATAAGTGATAGTTTACCCCTCAATACGGAGGTGCTAAAAATTTATTTTGAGAAAAGAAGATTTTAGGTGCTCCTAAGTGTCAGATCCATGGCTAATACTCCCGAAAAATTAGAAATTTAATGATTTCTAAAGGACCTGTAATACGGAAATACGTGTGAAAAAAAATATGTGAGTATATGTGATGATTTTTCAACCAATCAAAAGAAATTATGACCATATCTAATTTCCTTTATCATCTATGATATTAATTCTTATACTTTCTTTTGGTTATCCGAACTATTTACTTTCTCAAATGTTAACCTTAAAAAATAAACCATGGGAGAGTAAGGAGATGTTTAACAAACATGCAATTTAATATATAGAATATGCAATGCAAATTTGGGTTAAAAACGATTAGTTTGTCAGCACTTAAACTATACAGGTCAAGTTGTGCAAAACCTGAAGAACTATTAGACTTTCAATCTATGTTCATATATAAATACAGTTAAAAATTAAGTCATGTATGAAATCCACAATCTTAATTGAATCAAATTTACAACACGAGAGGAATAATAATTCTTTTGGGAAGCACGAATATGTTAGGATCGAAATATAAGCAGGTGTAATGCAAGGGAAGCTAGCCAAAGCAAACTCCAAAAGGACCAATAGCCGAGTATGAAGGACACGAGAAATACATCAAAACAACAAAGACATGGGAGGTTTCGCAAAGTGATAACATATCAAGCTTTGGTTACCCATAAAGTCGTCTCCCTCTAACAAAAAACTCTCGAAAGCCTTCCTATATCATTGTGAATGTTGATAAGTTAGAAGAGAAACATGCCTTATTTACTAGAGTCCTAAAACCTTTTTCTACCAGGAAAAGGATTAGTCAATCCAAAACTTTTTATAAAAGAAAACATATTTTGATTAAGAATCAGGGCAATTTAAATACTAACAGAATCATTAAGTACTTATTATTTTGTAAGCTCGTACTATAGTAGTTCGTATTTTAAAGTGTGGTTTATATTCTCGATTGTGTCTAAGATACAGACAATTTTGTTTTTTTAAGAAGTAACTAATCCATTTCAACGATGAAAATTTTGAATAATACAGAAAAGACAGTTATCCAACAATCGACAA
>JAKWJA010002371.1:0-43700 GCA_027704765.1 Solanum habrochaites | reverse complement strand
GTACGCCCAACCTCCCCAGAGAGGAGCATCAGGTGCTCACGCTTAAGCTTAGTGGGGGGCGGAGCAGGGGCAGGCACCCACTGTGTTCGGCCCAACACCAGCCGGTTTCAGCGAGGTCCACCTGCAGCGCCACTAGGGCCCCTCTAATGGATGCCCTCATTGGACATAGCCACGTTTCCACGCCTGTACTACTAGCCTATAATGACACAAATGATCAGCAAGAACTTTTTCAGGTAAGTTCTTTGAAATTAAAACTCCAGTCTTCAAGGGTGCAGAATCGAGGATCGTACGATTTTCCGGTTTGACTCGTCATTAGCTACTACACAGATGGGTAATTAGTAGAACAGTTTGGTGTTGAGTTTCGTGAGTTACCAGTTTCAGGGAACGCCAAAAATGTGGTTTGGCGGTCCATGTTTGAGTGTCACCACAAGGCACCACCTATACTTAGGCTCATCTCTAGCTTGTTTATTGGAGAGTAATATTCCCTCCCCGCCCGACTTTGAGGGATAGGAAAAGGATGAGTCTTAAGCCTAGCAATGAGGTAGGATGTCCGGTTACTGTGCATATGAGGCTAAATTCGTGCATTATTAAACCCGGTACGTCCACCCAACTATGTTTCAGTCCACAAGAGCGATTCGCCGTTTTGTGAAGGGGTTGAGATCACGTTGCGAATTTCATCATTTCATTCGAATTCAAGCTTTACAGGTTAGCGTGTGCGCCACGATCCGCAGACTTCGAATCGTGGCTGTATAGGGAGTTGAGAGGACATTTTTGCGCCATACTTTCTTCTGCTTGCTGTTCGTCTTGCCGGTGGCCGGCGTGCCCGCGCCCCGCTGCCCTTCCCCCTGGCCCCTCGCCCTCCCCGCTGTTTAACATCCCAGGTTGTGTTTAATGGTTACTTCTTTCCGCCTCTGTGTTCTGGTCAGCTTAGACCTCGAGAGGGGACAAGGGTTCGGAGGGTCCAGATATCGACACCATTCAGTCTCACCTACAACGGTAGTTGGGTCCACCACCTCTATCGGTCTCACATTTCTCCTGTAGAGACCCTATGCTTGAATCTGGAAGTGTTATGGTTGGGGAAGAACTGGACATATTAGGAGGAATTGGTCCCAAAACAGTAATAGACCCCCCATCGCTATAGGTAAAGGTGTCATGCGGAGGCCTTTTGCTGGAGTGACGTGGTGTGCTCGAGGTAATGGGGTTCACACCAAACGGCCGGGGTGATGGCAAAAACGCGGAGGCCTACTACAAGCACATGGGTAGGGACACACGGCATACAGTATCATAGTGCCCATTGTTAACGCTTCTCCCTGGGAATCGGGTCGTGAAACGGAGGCATTGCGTATCCACAGCTAATTCTGTTTGTGGATTGCATGCATGCATGGCTTCTGTATTTTTGACCTAACTCCACATTTTCATATGTATCTTTACCTTCATTTGCAAGGTCCTAATTTACATTGTGAATTAGGCTTGGACCTATTCGCTTTCTTCGAATTGTTCTTTCTACCTGACCCTTCCTGTGGGTGAGTCGCTGTCGCATAGTTGAAAAGGGTATATACAGGTCTTGGTTTTTGGTGACTTTGTGGGGAGCATACCTCATGTAAGTCTTGGTTATATCTAAAAGTGATTGATTGATGTAATATTCTGTGTATGACTTGGCTTCTCCTCTCTCATTTTTCTTCTTTCTTTTGCCGATTGCTCTGGATTGTAATAGGCTTAAACGGTGTAACGTTGCCAAGCCTGGACAGAATCCGTTAGTATGGGAGGGTGTACTACACTTCCAACTGTGTCGTATCATATCCTTTCCTTCGTGCTAAGAGAATGGTTATAAAGGATGTTTACTTTCTTGGCACACTCCAGGATGAACTACATAGCCCAAGTACATCGATTGAGTTCGGTTTCGGTGAGTTCGTGAGTTTTTTCTCTGATGTGTTCCCTCAGTACCTTCCTGGTAAGCCACAAGAGAATGGATATTGCTTTGAGTGATTTGAACCAGGGTACTATCGATCCCATTTCTAGAAACCCCACTTATGAATGGGCTCCCATTCAGTAGAGTTAAAAGACCAACTTCAAGAGATATGTTAGGGATAAGGCTTTATTAACGGATCATCTCCTTTAGGGTGTCTCCTTTTGTTTGTGAAGGACATAGATGAGAGTCTTCCCGGATGTCATAGACATACACCGGCAAGCTAACATTAGGTACCTATAAGAAACAAGGTATCCTCTTCCTCGCCTATTTGATGAATTGTTCAATCAGTTACAGGTGCTTTGGTCTTCTCTAATCAGATCGACTTGAGAGTCCTGTTTGATCATCAATTGAAAATACGGGGCAAGCGATGTTGCCAAGAACTGCGTTTAACGAACCAGGTATGTGGCATTCGTGATTCTTGTGTATGTCCTCTTTGGACTTAACTGAAATGCCCCTGATGCTTCATGAGCTTTATGAACGATTTTTAAAAAGCCATGATCTGGATCTCTTTGTGATCGTATTTATTGATTATGAGTATCTGTATACCTCCAAGGAACAGTAGGGACATGAGGACATTGAGATTGTGTGTTTGGAAGATGTTGAGGGAACAAAACTTTATGTCCCAATCCTCCTAGTGTTGATTTTGTGCTAGATTCAGTGTCCTTCTTGGAGCATGTTTTTCGTCATTATGTTACTGAAAGAATTCATGGTGACCCCTCTAGTTCTAATAGCGTGCGAGGTAAAGTAGAACTAAAGTCGACCAGAAGCCCAGGGCCTGAACCTACTAATGTGTTCAGAATTAAGGAGCTTTGTTGGGTTAGCAGCTACTACCTCCCGCGTTGTAAAGGGATTCTCTTCATCGCTTCCCAATGACGAACTTGACTAAGAAAATGTTCCATTGTATGGTGGATGAGTGAGGAAAGCTTCAAAAACTCAAGACCTGTGACTACCGCACACCATCCTTACCTTACCTTGCCAGTAGGAGGGTAAGAACTTCTTGTGATGTGATGCACGTCTATTCTGGTTTGGGTGCAGTGCTAATGCAGAGAAAGAATGTATTGCTTTAGCTTCGAGGCAATAAGTGCATGAACGTAATTATTTGAGCCCACCGATTTGGAGTTGGCTGCAGTGTTTTGCATTAAAGCAATGGAGACACTATCTATATGGGGTTAATGTGAAGTCTATAGGATCATCGTAGCCTACAGTAGTCTTTACTCAGAAAGATTTGAATTTGAGACAGAGGAGATGGATGGAACTACTGAAGGACTACGATATCACATTGTATCCGAGGAAGGCTAATGTGTGGACGGGCTTTAAGTAGAAATGGGAGCATGGACATGGTGTCTAGCTCACTTGCAAGCCTCTAGACCCCATTGGCTAAGAGAGTGTCAGACTCTGTGCTAAGACCTTATGAGGATTGAATTAAATGAGAAGGGGGGATTTTGGCTAGTGTTGGAGGCAAGATCTCCCTTCTCTTGGACAAAATTAAGGAAAGCAGTTTTATGAGAAAACAAGCCGGATCCGAGATAAGGTGTTGCGAGAGGAGAGGCTAAAGAAATCGAATAATGGAGAGGAAGGTGGTTTTGAGAATTAAGGGAAGGGTATGTTCCCGTAGCCTGATGATTTGATCAACACCCTATTCTTACAGAGGCTCACTAGTTCCGGTATTCATACATCCGGTGGTGCAACCAAGATGTACCGTGACCTAAAGCAACACTTTGGTGGTAGAATGAAGCGTGATATGGATTTTGTGACCAATGTCAAATTGTCAACAGTAAAGTATGAACACATCACAGAGGCCCGGAGGACACTTCAGAGAATGCCCATTCCTGAATGGGAAGTGGGAGAGAATTGCAATGACTTCGTGGTTGTCTTCCAAGACATTGGGGCAAGTTTTGACTCTATTTGGGTAATTGTGGACAATTAACTAAGTCTGTCATTCTATTCCTGTAATGTACATTAAAATGCAGAGAGTTAGCAATTCAATCTCATCAGAAATTATTCGGTTGCATGGAGTTCCACTTCCATCAATACTCAGATAGAGGTACGCAGTTATCTTCTAGTTTTGGAAACATTGCATGCTGAATTAGGGTACTAGGTTGGACCTAGTACTCAGTATTTCTCACCCTCAGACCGATAGTCATCTGAGCGAACATCAAGTGTTGGAGATATGCTTCGTGCATGTGTGATAGAATTTGTGATCATTGGGATAACTTCTTACCCTTAGCGGAGTTTTCATACAATAATCTATCATCAAGGTATTGAATGGCTCTCTTTCGAAGCATGTATGGAGGAGATGTAGGTCTCCCCCATTGTTGGTTGATGCATTCGAGGTTAGACCTTGGGGTACTGACTTTTTGTAGAGGGATTCATTAGAGAATGAAGGTCTATTCAAGAAAAGCTTTCTAGCGGCCAAAGTAGGAAAAAGGAGTATGCAGATCGAAAGGTTAGGACTTGGAGTTTCATGAGGGTAAGCAAGTTGTTGACAAGTTTCCCCATGAAGGTGGATGCGGTTTGGTAAAAGAGGTAAAGCTAAGCCCGAAGGTAATTGGCATTTGAAGTACTTAAGCGAGTAGGGGAGTGGCTTATGAATGCCTTGCCTCCAGGGCTTTCGGAGTTGCAGGTATTCCTGTGTCTGCTGTTGAAAAGATACCATGGGGATTGAAACTACATATATCGTTGGGATTCAGTTCTGTTTGAGAAAATTTTCTTATGAGGAGGAAGCCGTTGCCTATGTTATAGATAGAGAAATTCGCAAGTTGAGATCAAGGGAGATTGGCATCCATCAAGGTCATTGGAAGAATCGACCTTGAAGAGTCCACTTGGGAGAAGGAGGCATATAGCAAAAGAAGATACCCACACTGTTAAGATCTCAGGTACTCCCTTTGCCCTGTTTTCTCTTCTTTATATATGAGTTCGAGACGAACGTGGTAAATTGGTATCTATTGTAACGACCTGTTTAGTTCGTTTTGAGCAGCAAATTTATTTCTGGAAAAACTGGCTGAGTCGGAACGGACCCCCCGACGGACCGTCATTTGTCACTATGTGTCACGACGACCGTCGCAGTTTTCCTCTTTTCAAAACCTTAGGAATTCAATTGGGTACTTAAAATCGACCTCTCTAAACTCGCAGCACGGAGTGGCTGACTGACCGTCCGCAGCTCGACGGCCCTTGCACGGAAGGCCCATTCACTTAAAATCAAGGTTTCTGTAACATGATGGACGAACACGCATAGATAACAGGTACCATCTGAGTTGCTACTGGGAAACTTTCGTCGGCGCGCTTCTGAGCTATCCTCTTTTTTTGTTGGGCTGGTTTTCTTACTCCCGCCCATGCGGGGTCGGATTTTTTTTAATTACACTTTTTTAAATTGAACGTTTTGGACTATTCCTACTTTAATTATAAAGTTAGAGGGCTAAGGTTAAAATAATCCTAATTACTTGGGGGTGAAAAGGTAACCTTACGTTAATTAGTGGTTTAATTGCCATGTTTCATTCTTAATTTATACAATTCACTTAATTAGGGTAAAAGAAAGGAAGGGTTTTGAAAAGAAAAGAAATAACAGCAAAGACATAGGGAAATCGAGCAAGAGAGAGAGAAACGAAGAGACCACAGATTTGAGGAATTTGGCTGCTTGATCACTAATCTTCGGTGGAGGTAGATGTAAGGTTTTTTTTTACACTATCGTAGTAAACGCTTAAGAGCGAATGATAGTGTTGGGATATTATTATAAGTCTTCTTTGATGCTTAATTGTTTGTTAGGGCTGAATTGATTTTATATATATGAGTGTGATGAAACAGCATGATGCGGCTCTTGAATCCCAAAGCTTGATCAAAAACCTAATCATCGTGATTTAATGTATGGGTGCCTTGATATCAAAGAGGCTTGATGAACTAAAGTGAATGATAATGATGACGCCATTGTACTAACAGAAGGCATTGATAAATTATAGAATGAGATTTATGGATCGCCAGTGCACATACCGCCACAAAGAATGAGTGGGACGGTGTCCCGAACGACACGTAGAGGTGGGACGGATTCACTACTGACACTAAATTAGTGGGACGGGTGTCACGAACCGACACGTAGATGTAGGATCGGAGTGTCACGTAACGAAACATATAAATTAGTGGGACCGGTGATTGTCACAGGAACCAACACGTAGAGTAAGGGGAGCGTAGTGTCCACGTTCCGACACATAGTAGTAGGGGTGGAGTCAGTGTCCTTACCGACTCATCCAGAGGGATAAAGATAATGAATCCTAAAGATCTAATATACTCAATCTAAAGACATTATCCCAATAGTATGGTAATGGAGGCTTGAGTCCTCACAGATATGTTCGGGTGATGCTATAAAAGAAATATGTTTTACTTGTTGCTGCTATCACATGTGAAGAATATTAGTTGATTTTATGATGTTATCTGATATATTTGGCTTTCTATTTTTGATTTGGCCGATGATATCTACTCTAACTTGTGGTTGTAGCTGACCCCCTACTTATGATGTTTTCTTCTTGTATAATTGTGTGAAGTGAGCAAACGGCCAATCAATCTTCGACTCAACAGTAATTGCTAAGCCATCTTCGGTCATCCTCAACCATCTCAGGGTGACTAATCTTTCTAGCTTGACTGGATCGTTCCTTCCTTCACATGTCTTGATGGCCTATTGAAGTGTCGGGCATAGACGTACTTTATTTATTTTTGAGCTTCTTAGAATACTCTTATGTTATAATTGAGTCAGAGATGTTTCTTGTGGTGAATGCCCTTCCAGAGTTTTGGGGAAATAATAATGTTGAATTTTAGAAGTTAAACTTGAATTGTTCTTTTATTTATGAGTTTGAAAGTCTCTCCGCATATGCTGTTATGTTGATCATTAAATTGAAATGATAAGGTTTGAGATTTGGTTGGGTATCGCCCACCTTTTGGTTTAAATGGGTTGGGGTGCCAGTCCCGCTGGGCGCCCCCCTTCCGATTTTGGGGTCTGACATTCTGATTTTGAAGACTTTGTATATAAAGTAATACAGATTTTTTTAAAAAAAAAATGAAAAAACTAACAATCCAGACTACATAAACAATGTTTTAGAGAATCCAGAATAAAAATATTGAAAGCATGAATTGGGGGGGGGTTACTGCGCCAAGTGGAAAAAACATGATGTAAAAAGATTTTTCCAAATGAAGATCCAATTAAAGGGAAGAGTAATTTTTAGGAAAATGATATGGATGAAAATAGAGTAGAGCTAAATTTATTTAAATAAATTTATATAAAAATCTTGGAAT
This sequence comes from Solanum habrochaites, assembly GCA_027704765.1. Classification (NCBI taxonomy): domain Eukaryota; kingdom Viridiplantae; phylum Streptophyta; class Magnoliopsida; order Solanales; family Solanaceae; genus Solanum; species Solanum habrochaites. The sequence goes on along the minus strand of JAKWJA010002371.1, from coordinate 36,454 downwards.
GATATTTTTTATCGTATAACCACACATAGGTGTAGTGAATCAGCTTAATAAGGCAAAAATACTGAAACAGTATTTACGAGCCTTAAATAATTAAGCTATAGCCCCTTATTAACTAATTAGCATACGATGTCTTGTCTCCCATAATTTTCCCGTTTCAATATTACTGATGGGACTTGTGGGCAGAGTAACCGCTAACAATAGCAATTTATTTGTTATCCTTTTAGTGCTTGAAGAAGCCAGATTGTCAAATATTTACCATATATAGCAATAGTTTTGTTTGTAAACACAGATACAAAAGAAGGGACAAATAAGACCTTTAAAATACTGCATTTAATCAACAAATACAAAAAGGACTTCTAGAGAACAAATCATTAACGACAACTCCCAAACTCAAACTGTAATAAACAATCACCAAAAAGTAAAATGCAGATTAGGAGTAACTTGACAAATTCCCATGCCTACGTCTAGGAAGCACACTATTTGATTGACCAACTCTTCCAGAGACTCTTGCCTATCTATTACTAGATAGCAGTGTCTGCGATAATGAAATTGAAAACGTGGAACTAAATTTTTTACATGCATTTTTTAAAAAAGATTTCAAATTATAATTTATGTACCTTTGTGTCATTTTTGGAGAATAATATATGTTTACTATACTGTTTTTTTTATGTTATACAAGTGATTGAAAAGTCAAGAAATTTCTTATATGATTTCTCACATATTTGTTGTCATTTTACGTGATTCATATCCTTTTCCTTTTTACGTTATTGGCAAACAATATATGCAAACTTTTTATTTTTTGACAACATAAGGGAGTCAATCAAATTTTTATAATTTTTTTTAACTTGATGGTGTCTAAAAAATTCTTAAATTGGTTATATTTTTGTTTTTTGGTTCTTTATATGTAATTTCTAATATATAACATATTAGAAGTTAAAATGACGAATTAGATTTTCAAAATCAATATATTTCTATATTAAATACGTCAAATCTTTAAAGGCTCCACATATATGCACAAATTAATAGAAAAACCAAAAGACGATTTTACTTAAAAAGAAATATATGAAAGCGCATTTTAATAATAACACGACTTATCATTTCTTTTAATTACATGAATCCCCGTTTTCAATTTATATGAACTATTGTTTTATTTTATATTGGAAAAGCAAAAATTAACTTCTGAACTTTTAATTTTTTTCGATAGCATATTAATCTAAAGTAAAATTATTTCCATACCAATTTAAAATGTATATATAAATTCTTCTAGTTTTAATTTTGATTGATTTCACCAAATATTTACTTGATATAAATATTAAAGCTAAGCTGGAATTCATATTGTATGTACTTTGCATATACTAAACAGGCATAATCACAATACTCATAAAAATGAAGAAATACACAAAGTAAGTAATCACCAAAGAATAACTAATATGTTTCCTAGAACTTCTAATATTTTGTTTGTATCATTCGTGGTAGATTGTTGCTTGCCTGAAATGTACAGTTGTACCCTTCTTGATCATTATGCACATTCATATATATATATATATATATCCTTGCTAGTACCTATTTATCTTCGCAGAGTTTTGAGTTATAATAAAATTACCATTTTAGGTCCTCCTTAAAACAATATATCATCCTTATCATTTATATTTGTAAAGTTTTACTTTTCAACATATTTTTCCTTTATTTAAATCCAATAGATATTATTAATTTGATCACTACTTGATTATGTTCAAGTATATTCATTAGAGCCAAAAATAAGATGAAAATAAACAATTCATATAATTTTTATATAAAAATAGGCATTTTATAAGCACAATTGAATTCAAAAAATATTAAGACTTAAATTCTAGTAAAATAATATCATAGATATAGCATAAAAAAAAAGAAAGTGAGTAATAATAAATCAGTTAAGAATGGGAATACCAATCACTTAGATGTTTCCTAGAATTATTTAATTTTTTTACTATCATTCTTAATATATTTTTTGTTAGCGTGAAAGTCATTTTACCAGCTTGATCCATTATTCCAGCTTCATATATTAAGATGTTTCTCAGAATATTCATTATCTTTCTTAATGATTTTGTTACGTGAAATCTCCATTTTCGCACCTTGTCGTCCCTCCCACCGTTTACTCTTCTATATCTTAGTGATTATGTATCTCCAGCTAAGAAAACCTCTTTTTTGATTTTATGAATCTTATTGGGTTTATTTATTTCAAAACAAAATACGCGGAATTTTAAAATTTTTTTATATAGTAGCTTAAAATTAGAAAATTGAAAATATTTCAATTACACAAAATTTAATGATATACATAAAACTTTCCTAATTTAATATTGATTGAATTCCACTAATAATATCCCTAATATATAATTAGTTTAAGAGCTAAGCGTAACCACTTATTTATTTACTTTCACTATCCACAACTGATATCACAATACTCATAAAATGAAGAAATACAAAAGTGAGGTAAGACTTTAATAATAATAACTAAATAGTTCTAGACTATTTAATGTTGTTGTATAGCTTTTGGATACGATTTTTGCTTGCATGAATAAATCTTTACCTTTGATCACAATCAACTTCATATCAATAAAAGAATTGTTTAGACACTATTTATTCTTGTGTAGATTTTTGTTAACCATGAAATTCTATTTTTAGTCTGGGCTTATCCCAATGTATCACTCATATAAATTCATTTTTATTTGTAAAGTATGCTTTTCAACATATTTTTCCTTTAATTCATCAATATATATTCTTAAGTTGATCACACTTATTTTTTTTTCCATGGTATATTATATAACCAAAATAAAGAGAAACTAATTAATTCATGCTAAATTTTTATATAACAGTAGGGCATTTTTACAAGCACAGATGACTATAAAAATATAACGCATTAAATTAAAAGTAATAGTACAATATAGTAATATAAATAGATATCATAATAAATCATAAAAAAGAAAGTGAAGTAATAACCAAAATAAGTTTATGTGTCACTACCCAAACTAAATGTCCGACTGGCACCCACACTTAATCCTACTATGTGAGTCGAGACGGCACCCCATCCAATCCAGCGTGTCAACCATAAATAACAAAAATATAAGTCTGAAGACTAAACTCATTAATTAAAATCGATAAATAACTTATAAACTCAATACTATTTATTCCCAACACCTGAATCCATCACCACAAGAAGCATCATCCTCAATTACTATCGAAAGTATCTAAGAAGCTAAAATAAGTAAAAAGCTCGTACGATTCCGAAAGCTCAGGCATTCAAAGACATGACGAGGTCATATTCAGTCCAGCTAGAAGTCATAGCTCACCCTTAAAGTCTGGCTTGATGAAGACTGGCTAGAGTTGCGGCTGAGTTGACTACGATGACGTTTGCTGCCTCACAAAATGACCACAGAGAGAACATCAAGTAGGGGTTAGTACAAAACACAAGTACTGAGTAGGTATCATCGGCAACTCAAAATAGAAACAATGATAGATCAAATAATATCAGAAAATCAACGACAATAAGAAACCGTGTTAGCATCAAACCGTTTCGATAATCCATTAATAAACACCGCCATAGTTCACGCCACTCAAGCCTCAATGCCAATACCCATTGGAAATTAGGTCATAGAGTGAGTATATGTAACGTCCCTGTCCAGGAATTTTCCATTATTCTTATTTCTCTCGTGTCGGTACGTGACACGTCCCGCTCCATATAACTCTACGTGTGTCCGGTTTCGTGACCCGAGCCGCACTAATCCTACTTGTCGTCGTGCACCCGATCCCCTAGCATTCACGTGTCGTTTTATCTGACCCCGATCCCCTCCATTCTCACGTGGGTCGGTTCTGACAACCCGATCCCCTAATTCTACTGTCGGGTTTCGTGACAACCGTCACTACTCTCAATCACTTTAATTCATCAAGCCTTATGGTATATCAATGCATTCATCAGATGCTCATTAACAAGGCATATGAATTGTTCAAGATTTAGGTTCAATAAGACGTTTTCTTCATCATCTGTTTTAGCAAATGAGTAATCCACTTTCATTGTCGCAAAATAGATAAAGAAGACGGTAATAAGTATAGCGGGGGAGGAATAGAAGACAGACGGACTGCGCGAAAGCAGAAATGATGTCGAGAATACGAAAGGGAAGGATTCTGAAGGGAATACGGGAAGGGATGCGAGGGAGGAAAGGGCAAATAGGCAGGGAAGGGGGGGGCGGAGGTGGGTGATGAAAAGTAGGGAGTTAGAGGGTGAAAAGGTAGCGGAAGGGGGTACAGGGGTGGGTGGGGGGGAAGAGTGCGAAGAGGGGGGACGGAGATGGAACAGTTGGTGGGTAAGAGGAGAGAGGGGCGGGAAGGGGGGGGAGCGAAGTGAGTGAGCAGAGAAAGCGAAAAGGGGGGTTACGAGGGGGTGTGAGGGGAGGTAGGAGGAGGAGGGGAAAATAGTTGGGAAGGCGGGGGTAGGGGGGGGGTGCAACTGGGGAGAAAGGGAGTTCGAGCGGGCGGGAATGGGGAGGGTAAACGGAGGGGGGAGCATAACGGAGGGAAAAGGAGCTGAAGTGAGGGAAACGGGAAGGGGAGAGTGGGGATGAGGGAGAGGAGGATAGAGTTGATGATGAGCAATACATGAGGATGGTATTAGTCAGGGGGGATAAGTTGGTGTTGAGGTATGAGCAAGGGCGGGGGGAGAGTTTTATTTGTGGGGACGGGGCGGCGATACGCGAAAGAGAGGGGGTAGTGGGCCATAATAAAGAGGAGGACAATTGTGGAGGGAAGCGCAAAAATCCGAGAGGTTGGACGGAAAACGGGCAGTGTGCCTAAGAGCGTAAAGTACTGGGAGGGGAGGGGTGTCCAAGAGGCGAAGAGGCCGGAAGGGCTAGGGAAGGAAGGGCGAAGAATGAAAAATGACAGTGGCACCTCCTCCGAGCTTAAATCTATAGACGGGTGTTACAACTACTACCACATACATATCAATTCGCTTTAAGAGGTTACTAACTAATAGCATAAACCATAACCTAGCCTCCACCGAAGATTCGTGATCAAACAGCAATCTTCAAGTCTTTGCTTTCCTCTTCGTTCTTCGCGTTCTCTCGTTCGTTTCTCCTTTCTCTCTCTGTTCTTTTTATTTTTCCTTAGCAAAACACCCTTTTCTTTTACCCTAATAATCATATAATTAAGTTAAAAGAATGACAAAAGGTCCCCTAATGAATTTCAGTTATCTCCTTTTCCCCCTCAAGAATTCGGATATAGTTAATATTCAAAACCACTCACTTTTAATAATTATAAGCGGAATAGAGTCCAAAACCCGACCTTAAAACAGTACATAAATCTGACCTAGCCTGGTATTAACGCAGTCTCTTACTGGGCCGTCGTGCCTGCGACGGTCCTTTCCTCTCTTCCGTCACAATGCAGAGACCAAGTTTTACCAAGTGTCTGTGACGCCCGTCATGCCTGCACGGTCCGTCCTGCCACCGCAGCCCGGCGTACGTTCAGAGAGTCGATCTCAGTACCCCCAATTCTAAATTCTAAGTGTTTTGAACGAGAAACCCCCCGACATGCCGTCGTGGGCCCTGACGGTATTCTGTCGTGGGATCCGTCGACGCAGCCAGTTTTTCCAGAATCAAACTCTGGCTGCTACTCAAACCGATAAACAGGCGTTACATAGATACCATTTACCCTATCGTCGTTTCCTCGAACTATCATAAAAGAAAATATAGGGCAAAGGGAGTACCATATCTGTAAACAGGTGTGGTATCTCTTTTGCTTATCACAGTCCCCCGCCTCCTCTCCCAATGGACTCTGCAATTGTCTATTCTCCATGAACTGTTGATGTATGCAATCGTCCCTTGAGCTCAACGTCGAATTTCTCTATCTAGAATGCAACATTGCCCCTCCTCATAAGTCCATTTTCATCAGCAGACTGAATCCCAACGAATGATGTCGTTTCCATCCCCATGGTCGCTTTTCACAAGCATAGACACATGAAATACCGGATGCTCCTGACAGCCCTGGTAGGCACGGCTAAATTCATAAGCCACCCATCCCCTACTCGCTAAGTTACTTTCAATGGCCCAATATACCTCAGGGCCTTAGCGTCTACCCGCATTACCTCTTTTATCCAACCGCATCACACACACACCCTTCATGGGTGAAACCTTCATCAAAACTTGCTCACCCTCCATAACTCCAAGTCCCTAACCTTGCGATCCTGCATACTCCCGTTGTCCTACTTTGGAGCCGCTAGAATCGTTTCTTGATAGATTTCACCTTCTCTTAATGCATCCGGATAAACGGGTCCAGTAACCACCAAGGTCTAACCCTTCTGCATATGCATCAACCATACTAATGGGAGACCACATCAACATCTCTCTCCATACAATGCTTGCGAAAGTATCCATACTCAATACTATGAGTGAATAGCCTATTATGTTATGAAAACTCTTGCTAAGGTAGAAGTTTATCCCAATGACACCAAATTTCTGATCAACACATGCACAAGCATATCTTCCAAACACCTGAATTGTTCGCGTCCAGGTACTGCCCCATCGGTTGATTGTTGGAAATGCAGTAACTAAGGTCGCAACTAGTACCTCATGCAGCAGTGCAATTTCCCAAAACAATAGAAGTAAACTGCGTACCTCTATCTATATGATTGAAATGGAACTACCATGCAACCGAATACTTCGATTGAGAGTCTTGCTAACTTCTCGCATTGTGAAGTTTACCGTAACCGGAAGAAATATCAGACTTATTTAATCTGTCGACAATTACCCAATAGGAATCAAAACTTCCCCAATGTCTTTTGAAGACCACCACGAAGTCCATTGCAAAATTCTCTCCCACTTCCATTCAGGAATGGGCCAATTACTACGAGTTTTCCAGCCGGCCTCTGTGTGCATATACACTGTTACTTGCTGACATTTTTGACATTTAGTCAACAAAATCAAGCCATGTGCGCGCTTCATTCTCACTCCACCACAAGGTTACTTCCGTTTTTGCTTTAGGTCAACGGTACCTCTTGGTTGCACCAGGATTATAGAATATCCGGCACTATGTCCGCTGTAAGAATAGGGTGGATCACATCATCAATCCGGGGCACACATACCCTTCCCTGTGTGTCTCAAAACACCTTCCTCATCCATTATGGCTTGCTTTACCTCGCCTCGGCAACAACCTTTTTGAGTCCACATCTCGGATCCGGCTTAGTTCCTCACATAAACTGCTTTCGCCTGTTCAATTTTGTCAGCAAAGGAAGATCTTGCCCTCCCACACTGTTGCCTTCCAATGCCTCTTAAACTCTCTCTCCTCTCACTTTCTTCCTCCCCCTTCTTCTCATTTATTTTCAACCTCATAAGTCATTAGCCAGAGTCTCAGAACCTCTCGAGCCAATGGGCGTCCCTAGAGCTTGCAAGTTGTTCTTTGCCCTAAACTGACTTTTCCTCCTAGGCTCCTCTCCCACCTACCTTGTCTCTAGGGTTCCTCGCCCTCCTCCTATTCCTTAATGCGTCTGGCCACAGCTACTTTTTCACCTTTCAGCTTTTCCTGGATACAAGATGGTAAATCGATTCCTTCATATGCCATCTCTCTCCTTTCTTCGCCTCCTCTGTCTCCAATTCAAAGCTTCTGAGTAAGACATTCGTGTAGGCGACGATGATCCCTATAATACTTCAACTTAACCCAGATGATATGGGCCCGCCAGGCTTTACATGCTCAACACGCACCCGCCAGCCAACTCCAAATCGTGGGTCATAATAAGTTACGTTCATCGCACCTTTCATTAATTGGCCTCGAGCATACACCAATTACATTCTTCTCTTCATTAGCCACGTGCATATTACTCCACTACAATTTTACTCTCCATTTATTATTCCCAGTTTTCATCACAACCCCATACTTTACAGCCTCCGAAGTTCTCCCCTCTACTGGCAGGGGTAAGATAGGATGCTAGTCGAGGTCTTGAGTTTTTGAAATAGCTGCTTCCTTCATCCAACCATACAAAATGGAAACAGTCTTCTTAGTCAGTTCGTCAATGTGGGAAGCGATAGAAGAGTCCACTTACCTCTTGGCCATTCGCGACGAAACCTAAATGCCTCGACGGTAGTAGCTGGCTACACCCACCAAAGCTCCTTTTATTTCTTCGACCTTAGTAGGTCTTACTTACCCAATGTCTCACGGTTTCAGAATCTTTAGAGGATCCACCATCACTCCATCCTATAAACAACATATGCCCTAAAGAAGACCAACGAATTCTAGCAAACCACCTTGAGAAGTTGGCATAAGATGTTTCTTTTCTTCTTTCATCTTCTTCTATTTTCTCCTCACTTTTCCAACAACAATCTCAATCTCCTATGTTCCTTCGTACTTTTGGAGTCTATCAGTTATATCAATCAATAAATACATCACAAAGAGATCTCGATTTGCTTAATAAAAACCCGTTCATCAGCTCATGAAAGCAGCAGGCGGCATTCGTAGTCCAAAGTACATTACTCGCAAGATCATATATTGCCCATTCCTTGGTTCAGACCAAGCAGTATGATTGGCACATCTTCTGCCCGGTTTCCATTGTATTGTTACCAGACATGTTTTTCTCAAGTCGATCTGTAGAGAAACACCGCAGCCTTGTAACTGATCGACCTGCATACAAATCATCAATGCGAGGAGAGGAACCTTGTTTCTTAACCCAGTACTACTTATTCTAGATTTGTCCCTACGGTTAATTCCCTATGACCATCCGAAGACTCCCATCTTGCTCTTCACCAACAAAACATAGCACCCAAGGGGGAGCACTCGGCCTAATACAATCCTTCTGTTCCTAACAATTCTTGAAGTGGCTTTTAACTACGGCCCTTACACTCTGATGGAGCCATTCCTTATAGTGGGTATGTAAATGAGATGAGTGACCCGGTTGCAAATCAATGAAAAAGTCGATATCCCGGTCCATGGCATACCAAAGGTCTGCAGGGAACCATTCCAGCAACTTCAATCACAACTACCGAACCGACTCAATCGATGGACTTGGTCAGTATCATCCCTAGGTGTGCCAATAACGCTAAACAACAACGACCCTTTACTTACCAGTTTTTCTTCGCCGAGAAGAGGAATGATACAAGCTGGAGTGGAAGTGTAGTTACCCCTTTCCCATCTACCGGATTTGTCCCCAGGCTTGGCCAACGTACCAGTTTTACATTACAATCTAAGATTGCAAATTTGGAGTAAAGCCAGTCATACCAGATTACATCGAAATCAAACCATTTCTAGATAACCATCGACATGAGTATTGCTCCCCACAAAGTCACCAGACAAGACCTGTAATACCTTTTCAACTAATTTCAACTATCATAGACTCACCCACCGGAGTAGAACACTAATAGTGCTCATTGTCAGCAGCCATACCTCACCGAATGTCAAAGTTCCCCCTGTCTCTCTCCATCGACCACCACTGTTTTACTCTGCAATATGTCATTTTTTTCTGTCATTGTCTTCCTCGAAATACTATATGAAAATGGGTGGAGCCAAGGATCACATAATCACAGAAGCCATAGCAATCCCCAAACCAAAGAATTAGCTGTGATAACAGCATCTATGCCCTCCGCTTCAGACCCGCCGCATGGAAATTCGTAACAATGGGCCCTATCACCTTTCTGCCCGTTGCCCGCACCATGTGGTGTTGTAGTAGCTCCAGTATTTGTCCGTTCACCATTTACCTTTAACCGCCTCTTTCTTTTCTCCGGTTTTTGGCCTCTCCTTCCCCGGCCGTTTTGGGACCACATTACCTCGACCACCCACGTCCTCCAAATCTCTCTATTCTAAGGCCTCTACCATGACCTCACCTCTACCTCTCAGCCATTTGGGGGTCTCTAACTCTGTTGTTGGACAATTCCTCCTAATATGTCTCCCGTCTGTGCGTCGCGGCGACCTCCATAACATTCCCCCTAGATCGTTCCCCATCATATGTCTCTCAAGAAGTGTTGACCGGTCTGAGGTGGACCCCCAAACTCACATCGTAGTTCAAGGCGCTTCACCTCAATCTTAACACCTTGCCCGCCCTGTTCTGACCGATGTAACCTCTTGAACCCTTGTCCTAGATAAGAACCATTAACTCACCTCCCTTTCTAAATCTTTTGGATGTCGATGCCATGGTGACTTCATCTGGCTGACACTCCTTCCCCTCTATCCGAATTCTAACCACTTCTTGAAAGGATTTTGCCGTAGCCGCTACCTGTAAGGCTGAAATCCGCAATTCTGACCAGCATGTCCAGGATGCCATGTGCACACCCACATCTCCAATCCCATGTCACGTGCTTTTCACATCCCGAGAGCACACCCTAGAAGATAAGGTACTCTCGGAGGTCTTGTACAATCCCTTTGACTCATTCATTGCATACATGTTTGAAAAGTAGTGCGGGATTAAAACTTTTCACATGAAATATCTTGAAACATCTTTCAGATTAAAAAATCATAGAAAACATTAAGTCTCAACATATGCCAATCTTAGACTCAAGAATACAGACACGACCCATACAATACGAATATAAAAGTACTTAGACTATTACAATAATTTGAATAAAAGAAATCTAAAGATAGTTATGCCTCCAGTCAAGTGAGGACATACTTCAACTTGCTTGAAAGAATCTTAGTTTCCAATCTTTGCTTCAAGACGCTTCTCACCTTGCACCTACCCCTTTAGATATGACAAAATGTATGGAATTAGTACAAACACATGTACTAAGTATGACTTAATATATAAAATCATGAGAAACAGACATTTATGAGAAACATGCTCTTTTTTTTAAATTAAAACATCATACTAAAAGTATAAGAAACACATTTAAGCACCTAACATCACATTTAGAACACCATACAAGTCATACTCAATTTATAACATTTTAGGTAATATTACAGTGAACTTACCATAACCTTACAGTAAGCCTTTCATTAACTTCACTATAACTTCATATAGAACTCACACATCACAAATAGCATCAATCATACATCAAAACATATAGACATGAGATCCTCCTACCAAAGGTGATTCTAAGACTCACTTGAGTGAGTTATGAAGCAACTGCTAATACAATCCCTTCACACACACCTAAGAGATCTTTTAGACTACCTAAGATAAGATCATTCTCACTACACACAATAGTATACATATAATATGATTTTTTCTTCCCAAAGGTTATCAAAAGACTTAAGTAATGCAAGAAGAGACCGCCCATACACTCTCTCCAAGCTTACCTAATTAATCCTTAAGACTACCTAAGTTTAGATCATGTCTACTTTATCAATTTACTTTCCTAGCTAGAGTTATTCTTAGGACTTCCCTAGGTACGACATGAAGTGACCATTCCTATTCCCCCTTCATACCTTAACTAAGCAACCCTTAAAATACTCTAGGTAAGTACTTAGTCATTAGCCTACTTTCCAACTTGAGTCATTGTCACTTTCGGGGAGCACCCCATAGACGTAACCGGCATCGTCGTCCTCATCGAGGACTAAGACTAACGTCTTAGGTTACATCATTACATTCATAGGTTAAAAATGCAGAAAAAATTTAAAATTTTCTTCTATCTATCATGACGTTTACATAGACCTCTCGTATACACATAATATATATATTCATATCGAGTATACTTTGACCCTTCGTATAAGAAGATTACATAGTCTTAAAACCGTAGGTCTCATATCATAACCATCTAAACAAGAGTATAACAAACAATTGGGCATAACACATACATTAATACAATAAAAGGCACATATAGGCTATACACTCTTTAGTACTCAATAGAAAGAAATGAACATATTGTATTATGACTAATCAATATCCAAAGTTAGAAAATGGCATTGTCCTCGAAGTGGCGAGGACCTATCCAACTTGGAGAATGAGAATTCCAAGTCTTCCTTCAAAAGTCATCACAAGATCTTCAACGATCGGAACCTAAAATGTTGGGGAAAAGGGAGAAAATAGGGTTAGCATATCACTTATACTAAGTATAGAACCATATGAACACAAACATAAAATCATGTTAAAACGGGACATTTCATTAAAACATGCAATTTCCTTTGAAAAGCACCATGCACATTTAAAGAACCAATACAAGTCAAGAATACATATTCACTAAGTCATGACCATGTTCATCACAAGATCAACAATAATAAGTCTAGTCAAGTCAACATTCATATAAACATAATTGAGCACATAGTCCAGACAACTCTATCATCAAGTCATAACATCAACAAGCACGTACAAGAGTTCATAACATCATTACCAAAGCAAGACTACTACTCATAAAACCTCATTAAGTATACTAGTGCAATGACTAAGCAAAGCCCCATAACATTAATCAATCAAGTACCTAACAAGAACCATAACCAATGTCCAACTTCACATACTATATCATTTAGACAAATCATCATCATACCTTAGAAATATAGACCATAGACATAATCATAAGTGAAACGAATGTCATATAGTGTCATCAACATGTAAGATCATCATATACACATCATTTACATTTATAAGTATATTCATACATAAGAACACCCTTCTAAGACTTCCCTCAAGGCTAGATAGTCCAATGTATAAGTAGAGTCTCATACCCCTACCTAGACTAAGTCAAACCTCTCAAGTAATCCTAGTTAGAGTCCACTTTATTACTTCATTTTACTTTCGGGAGCATCTTGCCTTAGGCGACATAGACCACATGAGCCAATGTGGAATTATGTGTCATGGAACCCTACACCGAAGAAAGGTGGACTACTTACCAAGGTAGTACCAAAACATGAACATATTATCTACGTGGATCCACTAGCTAGTATTCCTATGAGGGCAACATAGTTCAAGAACTAGGAGATATAGTTGGGTCCCTCTTTATGCTACATGAATTATAGTCTCCAATCTCATGAGTACAATAGTGAACCTACCTTCCCTATGTGGGAAGGGACACTCCTCACTCTAGTTCACTCGGTGCTAAGCTAGAGTCCCTTTTGAAATGTCTTTAGTGCCTTTATAATCATCATATCTTAATGTAGGTCATAGGGTCTACCCCTTATATAATCATCATCATCATCATAACTTAAAAAGAATTGCATGAGTTTTGTCCTTTCATTAAAATTCATTCATGTGAGGTTAGCCAATTTACATATCACACCATAATAGGGCACATTGGTAAGTTATCGCCATCCTTTTAACATTTAAATCTTAGCCAAAAACTCACAAACCATAGTTTAAGACATTTCAATTCAACATCCTACCAACCCTATCAATCTTAATGTAAGGTTTACTTCAGTACAACATCATCACTTAATCACAAGTTATCATAATTGAAGGTAATAATTGAGATCAGAGGACTACCCAACTCCTAGGACAATACCAGCATCAAGGTTTACCCATCAACCCTCCAAGTCAAACCCATCAAGGGGTAATATCATTAACACAATTGTAAACCAACATAATAATAAAGTCCAATAGAATCCACTATACAAATTCATCACTAGTTCAAGCCTAGAATTAGAGACTTGGGTCAATTACTTAAGAACTAGGCATTTTTTAATTGGATTATAGTATATCACAATATTACTCATTAATTGGCATGATAACAACATAGGATAGCAAACTACACCACTAAACCAGCCCAATTGTATCAATACTATACATTCAATTCAAACATCACATCTAAGGTTTTAGGGGAAAATGTTCATCTCCACAAACTAGGGGGAGAAAATATCAGACAATTATTATCTAATGTAACCATATACATGTTAATTACTCACAATAACCAAAAGGAATCATAACCAGTAAATTCACAAGATAAATTTCGTAATAGAAGAAAACCCATCTAAAACTTTTTTTTTTGAAATCGATTTGAAGGAACCCTTTGGGGAAAGAGATCCCAAAGGTGAAAGGAATCCCATATCTCACTAATTTATGAAGTACGATGGATAAACTTAATCTTTATTAGATCTAGAACCCTCCTTTGCTTGGTCATCAATGGGGTTTCTTTGGGAGAGAGAAAGAAGAGAGAAGGAAGAGCAATTGGGTTGTGCGAATTATGGGGGTTAGATATTTTAATTAGGTTAGAGTCTTTGTGTAGGTCACTAACAAACTTAATTTGATCCCTAACTAATTAACTAACCAACTAATTAATTAATTTAACTAACCTAAAAATGTGCAGCAAAATAGTGCCTTGACAAACGACACAGCGACCAACGGGCCGTTTGTTAATCGACCAACACTGTTTATGGCCGTCCTGTGAAGTCGTTGTTCTAGTCAATGAGTTGTCTAAAAGGACCTTTGGCCAAAATTTCTAGGTTTCCATCGACATCCCGTCAAATGGACCACGCCTCGTTGATGGGCCACGTTGGTGAACACTGTCCCTTGATAGATTTTAGCCACTTTTGCAACGGTCCTCCTCAAGGGCCCTTGGTTGGTTCTTGGTGAGTCATACCCGAAATATTTAATCATAAACCAACTCTAATACATGTTAGACACCTCACCTCCAAATTTCATCATTTTCCTATTCTTGAAACCAAGACAAATATGCTAAGGGACACTAACACCTCTTGAACTTGTTATAATTGACTTATAAACAGTGTTATAACTATTAGGCTCTCATGTTGCATCCTCAACTAGGTGATTATTCCATAACACCTTTTGATTCTAGCACTTCCTAAATGACTTAAACACATTATAATTGACTTATAAACAGTGTTATAACTATTAGGCTCTCATGTTAGGATCTAAATTAGGCTTTACACTTTTGGAGTATTACATTATCCCCCCTTAGGAACATGCATTCCCGAATGACATTAAAATTCTTTAAAGGAATGAATAGACTCATGACTAGAAGACCAACCAACAACACATCAAAACATGAGTAAAAAATCAAATCAACATAACCTCATGGCCTTTTACATAATGCAACTCCAAACATTCCTGTTCAATTCCCATTGGGGCTTTTTCGACTTAATTCATGATTATTGCATATGGCCAAGACTTTACTTCAAACAACAGTTCAAATGCTCAATACAATTCATGAAGGCACAATATACCAAAATGCACAACACAAACTCAAAAACAATTAAAAAGCAATATTTTCAATGTTAGGCATAAATTTCATTGTGATTCACTGTAACATGCACTTTTTGTACAACTTATCAAAGCAATTGCAAATAAACTAATTATTTTTACTACAAGTAGGAATAACTTACCTTAGTTATCAAATAGATGGGGTAACGGGATTTCATGTCGGCCTCGGCCTCCCATGTTGCATCCTCAACTAGGTGATTATTCCATAACACCTTTACGGAAGACACCTCTTTATTCCTTAACTCCTTCTACTGTCTATTCAAGGATTGAACCGGAAACCTCCTCTAATAAGAAGGTTCCTTGAACACCTAGGACACTTCAAATAGGAATAATGGACTCGGGATCACCGATACACTTCTTAAGAATCGAAACATGGAACACAAAATGAACCGAAGACAATTCACTAGGAAACTTCAACTCATATGCAACCTTGACAATATTTTACTAAATTTCATTGGGACCCACATAACAAGGACTCAACTTCCCTTTCTTGCCAAATCTCACCACCCCTTTCATAGGAATTTTTTTTAGATACACTTCATCACCTTCTTCAAACTCTAATTCTCTTCTCCTATAGTCGGCATAAGACTTTTGCCGACTATAGGTTGTTTTCAAGAGAATTCTTATAATATGAACCTTCTCCAAAGTCTTGTAAATTAAATCGGGACCCAAAACTAAAGACTTGCCTACTCCAAACCATCCAATTGGCGATCTACATCTCCTACCAATACAAGGGCTTTAGTAGGAAGCGCAAAACATAGATGACATGGTAACTATTGTTGTAAGCAAACTCAACCCAAAGGGCAAGTTTTATCCCAAATTTCCCTGACAGTACAACTATTACAAGCCCTAAGAAATCTCAAGGTTTGAATGAGATTGCTCCGCTTGACCATCCGTTGGAGGATTGAAATGCGATTATTAACTTCACGTTGGTACCAAACCCTTTTTGGAATGACCTTCCAAACCTAGAGGTGAATTGTCACCCCTATCTGATATTGCTGGATAACAGAATACCTGTCACGAGCCACAAGTAAACCCTAGAAGTTAGAGCATCCTTGTGCGTCACACGGCAAATGAGACTTCAAGACAGGTCTCATCTAACAGACCTTGTATCAGTAATTCATAGTAAACATTCTAAAATGAGTTAAAAAATTTAAAACTTCTTCCACCACACGAAGAACTCTTTCATTAAAAACAATACACAAGCGAAGACTTTCATTTAAAACATTAAATCTTTACAACATCTACTTGAACCATCTAAATTTTAGAGTATACAATAGTTGGGAGTAATCCCATACAAGACAATAAAATAAAGACTATGACATAAGGGACATGTGGATATTATCCTCGAATCTAAAGACTATGACATAAGGGACATGTGGATATTATACTCGAATCTATGAGGACTCACCAATACTTCATATTCAAGACTTAGAAACCTATCCAACCTCCATGGCACATCAAGGCTTCCAATTCCCTACACTTTAGTCAAAAAGGGAAAAGAAGGGGTTAGCACATTAGATGTAGCAAGTATAGAAGCCATGCAAAAACCATGAAAAAGGGACATTTAGTAAATAACATGCTTTTCATGAATTTTTATTAAAACATCATACAAAAATAACAAGAACAACATTTAACAACTAAGAAATACATAAGAAATCATTTAAGAAAAAAGTCACATTTTTAGAAAATATTATAGTGAATCCACTTCACTGTATCGTGAACTCAATTCACTGTTACAGTGAAGTTCCTTCACTTCACTTTAGACATCTTCTAGTATGTAATTATCCCACTTAAAGCTATCCTAAGACTCACTTAATTCACACAAAGATAGACCGCCCATACAACCACTCCAGGCATTGCCTAAATGATCCTCAAGACTACTTGTGATGAGTCACATACACACTTACAAGACATCAACATAAGAACATGAGATTCTCCTACAAAAGGTGTTTCTAAGTCTCACTAGAGTGAATTGTAAATCGACCGCCCATAAAATCCCTTACACACACACTCAAGAGATCCTATAGACTTCCTAGGATAGAATCATGCTCACATAATACATCAACACATAGATGATATGACATTCTCCTTCCAATGGCGACAAGAATCTCATGATGACTTTCCTAAGGACGTTCCAGCCAATCAACCTTAAGTCCATCATTCCTTTACTAGAAGGATACCATTACGACTTTCGACTTCAACATACATAACGTTACCACTAGGTTCAAAGTTTCACATAAAGGACCCTCTTAACATCATTCAAGGTCTCACATATCATTCATCATTCAAGACTAAGAGATTTTAGCATCCTAAGTCAAGACATCACATATTAATATTCATACAAATATCAAGTAAGAGACACAAGTCAACCAAGACAAGACACCACATATACTTCACCTTAACACATTTACTAGTCATTCTATAAGATAACATAGGAATAACCATTATCATCCTTAAGTCATCCTATACCACTACCATATCATCATAAATTATAACACAATTATAGGACTCATAATAGTCAAGTAGGAAACAACATGTATCAAACCTAAGACTACACATAGAGCAAATAGTAATTTAGTCGTACATGATTTCCTAACATACATAGAAAGAACACATACTTTCACATCACTTCACATATAGATAGATATACTCATACTTCGCATAAATAAACTATACAAATCATCATAATACTTCAAGTAGTGCCGACAAGGCCATGATCATCATATTGCATAAAGTAACACCCACAAGGCCACATTAATTCACATAGAACCTCCACCATAAGTGGACCATTCCAATAACAATAGAATTGAAGTCTAATTAACATAAAATAAAATGAATTAGGGTAGCATATCCCCGCTCCATCTTACCACTTCGATTTCAAAGCTAAATCATCCAATTCGATATCTTAAGGCCCTTATCCATGGCCATAACCAACAATTCAACATAAAATTCGTGAAACTAGGCCAATTTACTTCACATTCATCAATCTAATACAACCTAGACATCAATTTACTATAATCGTTACATCAATCAAAACCCTATATGAAACTACATTAGAATTCATAAACCTTAAGTCTATATCAGTTCAATAAGCTTAATATTCAATAGATCTAAGAATGTACAATATTAAATTGATTAAATTGAAACAGCCTATAAACCAATTAACCATAGTCTATACATGAATCAAAATCCCATAACGATCTACACATGAATTCGTCAATATCAAAGCATGATCACATAACCAATATTTTAGTCAAATTGAGAGATTTGTGAATGTCAAGGGTTCATGGAGAATTTCATTTGAAATAATCAATTATACATCAATAACATCATATCTTAACGTTTGAAAACCATTATGCAAGAACCCAAGACTTAGAGTAGAAATTGGACTTTTCATCGTTTTGAAAACTTCAAAAATCATCTTTAAAATTGGATATAAGATGATAGAAAGCCTTAGATTAAAAACTCCCATACCTTATTTTAAGAAACCAATGAAAATTTAAGAAGAAACTCCATTGAAGAACCATATTCAAGCTCCATCTTTACCTTGAACTCACATGGAAGTTTTAAGAGGAACTTTTGGAGGGAATGTGTTTTGATTTCGGTGTTAGGGTTATAATGAGAGTTTAATGACTTATATACTCTTAAAATACTCATAAACACTAAAAAAAAAAACCGTCCAAAGAATTAGTGGGGGTTGGGGTGAATTTACAACTTCATCCCTCAACTTAACAGAAAACTGACAGGAAAACTCACAGCCCCATCGACGCCATCATTGACGGTCCGTGGTCTCACCCACGCCCCGTCGATAGGGTCTCGTGGGTTGAACCTGCAACTCTTCAACCTTCAGGCCAAGTGTCTCGATCGAAGATACCCATCGACGGGCCGTCGTCTAGTTGACTGGCCGTTGTTTGGCTCAGTCGACTGCCACTGCCTGGCAATGTTGAGCTCCACGTTGGGGTCCTCCTTTAGAGCCCCTTGTGGGTCCTACATGGAGTCGTACCCATAAAATTCCTACCCAAATATGTTTGTATATGAGTTTAGTACGTACCGCATGAGTTTCATCCAAAACAAACACGTAAAACTTGACGAAACATACATAGACACATAAGGTCGTTTAAAGGCAAACCTTTCGAACGTCATGGACGTTCTTGGACGTTTGACCTCCAAACTTCACGAAACCTTACACACTGCATATATACACTATAATAACTCTTATAATGACCTTATAACATTATTAATCACATATAAACGCATAAAACAACATATGAGTCACAAAGGTGACTTAGTTGTCGAACGTCTTGGTCGTCCCTTGACGTTTGACTTCCAATGCACCTAAACTCTTAGACACTGCCTCAAACCCACATTTTAGACCATTTTAGTACCTTATACCATCACAACAACCTTGTTAGGTGCTATATTCACCTAATTCATTTTCAGGGTCTTACAATACCATGGCGACACACAATCTCATCCACGAAGATCCTTGCATAATCCTCCGCCGAATAAGTAGACTTGACGGGAATAAAATGAGCAGGGAGTGGTCAACCTATCCAAACCACAACACATATTAGAATCATTGTTTGCTTTCGTGTATGTGGAACGATACCACAAAATCCATATTAGTCTTCCCACTCACGTGGGAACTTTGGATTCTTGGAGTACACCACCCGACTGTTAATGTTCATCTTCCACTTGTTGGCAATTTGGACACTTTGCAACAAATTCCGCTATGTCCTTCTTCAAGCCTTACCAACAAAACACTTCTTTAAGGTCATAATACATCTTTGTAGAACCTTTATCAATGGAATAATGCGAACCATAAGCTTCCTCAAGAACATGGTTCCTCAAGTCATCAACTTTGGGCACACACAACCTTCCTTGAAACGTCAAGCATCATCCCCCATAAGGAGAATAACCCATTAAGCTTGCTAAGAAATGATTTCTTCAAATCCATCAATGATTGATCAAGCTTTTGTTTAGAATTTACATCAACCACCAAAGACAATTCAAAGTTATGATGGACCATAAAAACACAACTCGGAGAATCTTCCAATTTAATCCTCAATCTAGCCAACCTAATTAGAAACACTTCACTAGGTCTTTCTTTTGGATTCATCTAATGGAGACACTACCAAGGTCATACGGATTTAGTTTAGCAGCATACAGAAAACAGCATTGGTCCTTTTTTGCCGGGATGGTAGAGAACACTCAATTTCATAATCTTTTAATAATTCTGACCATCTTCTTTGTCGGAGATTCAACTCCTTTTGAGTAAAGACTTATTGAAGACTCTTATAGTCGGTATACACATCATTATGAGAACCTCCATATTTTCAAGACAAATACCACGGTCACTAACTCAAGATCATGAGTTGGATAATTGTAACAACCCGAATAACTATGCGAAGTAATGCCTAAACGTACCTAGAATGCCTATAAACTAGGTTCACATGGCTTGATGCGCGCGGAACCAGACCTCATAACATATGCACCAGCCAAGCCAACCAACTTGGTGAGTTAGTTGATCTAGTCAAGGCTGGGTCCAGCTAAGTAGGGCACCCGAATATTAATATTCATCCGGATAAGTCTTAATCGAACTTGAAAGGGGTAATCTTGGTGGAAGCTATATTAAGTTGAATTAATTGTTATTTAATTATCAGATTTAAGTAAGGGCATATTAATCATTTCACTTAAGCCTTAGTAAATTAGATTTTTAATTTAAATAACAAAGAGTCCTAGTTTGACCAAGTCTTTACCTAAAACTCCTACTCCTAAACTTATTATCACATCTCTCCACTCTCATTATCACGTCTCTCCACTCTCATTACCACGTCTCTCCACTCTAATTCTCACGCTTCATCATCAATAAAAGAACAAAATCAAAATTTCATCACTCTTGAAGAACTTGTACGCAAAAAGTCAAAACAAAAACTAAACTAAAAACAAAAAGCAAAAACATTTTTCTCGACGGGTTTCGCGCGAGGTTTCATTGGTGAAGCAATGTTTTCGTGGGAGTTGGAAGCACAATGGATCAGTTTTGGAACGGTATTGAATGATGAAAAAGGTATGGGTTTCTTCCTTTTGGTCCCTTTCCCAAGAGACCCCTAGGATGCAGTTGTATTCTAATATGAAAACTAGGAATTCTCTCCCTTTGTATGTCCCTGTCACTAGCTCCCATCAATTGTTGTAGGTTGGGTATGTTTGCTGGTAGAATTTAGGGATGTAAAGTGTTTTTCTGATGATTATATTTGTGAACACCTAATTTTTTACCAAATAGAATATATTTGACAGCAATTTAAAAAGTGATTATATTTTTAAAAAAAATAAATAAATAATAATAATACATTGTTAATTAATAAAAATTATAAGATCAATTTAGTTAATAATAATAAAAATGATAAATAGGAAGTTGGGAATTTAGTTATTTGTAATTATCTAGTCTAAAAATAATAATAATATGAAAATATCATGGAAAAGGATAGAAAAAAGAAAAGGAAAAGGAGGAATCCTAAAAAATTCATTTGTTTTACCTTATCCTAATTCTTCCAACTTCCTAAATTATTCCTAAAAAATCTCATCCCATTTTTTTTCCCCTTTTGGACGTTTTGTTCACATATTTTTTTTTGTTAATTTGCTATTATTAGTATTTTATCTCAACCCCAATTTCTCAATTAATTTTTAAAATTTAATCCTATTTAATGTCACGACCCAAAACGGGCCGGCGAGTGGCCCACCCCGTACATTTATTCTCATATGTGAGCGAACCAACACCAATCTAATCCCAATATTTTCAACCATAATAAACAGAAATCTAATGCGCGGAGGAAAGACCTTAAAACTTCATTAACGAAATTAATTAAATAAAAACTCAAAGGTTTATCAATTACTATCCCCGAAACCTAGAAGTCATCATTACAAGAACAGCGATCCTCAAATTACTAAAGCATAAGAGTAAAATCTAAGAAACTAAAATAATAAAAGGGATGGTCCAGTCTGAACTTCAAGACATCAAACGCGAAAGGAAAGAATCCAGTGCCGGCTAGGAAACAAATAGCCACCCTGAAAATCTGATTATGTTGAAGTCTGGCTAGAGTTGCGGTGGAGTCGGTCGACACTGCGCCGTTTGCTGCACTCCACCAAATTAAAAGAAAAAAAGAAACATACAAGTAGGGGTCAGGTTACGCAAGGCAACAAGTACTGAGTAGGTATCATCGGCCAAACTCCAAAAATAGAAAGCATAGATATCAGATAATAACATAAAATCGACTACCATACTCAACGATACAAACAACAAGTACCATAACTAGTGGCCACCACCCAAGCACAACTATGAGGATTCATGCCTCCACCCATGTATCATATTTGGGAAAATAGGTTCTTTAAAATCTGAGTAATATTTAACATGATCAGAGTCATTCTTTTTATATCCTGGTTGTGACGTGACACTCCGATTCCTCTTTTTTTATAAGACTTTATCCTCGTGTTGGAACGTGACACCCATCCACTTACTACATCCTTGGTGCCGGAACGTCGACACCGATCCCTACTACTATCTGGTGTTGGCACGTTTGACACCCGATCTTACTACTACTTATCATGTGTCGGAACGTGACCCCCGATCCACTTACTACTATCCTTGGGTGTCGGAAACGTGACACCCGATCCCTTAACTCATTGTTTTAGTTATCCCTCTCTTCTTTCTGTTTTTCTATTCAAACTGAAGCTCAAAAACTTACTTCTCCAAAATAAGAGTAAAGGCGGTCGCGTAAAAGTAAAATAACCCACTTAGTTGAGGTTGGGATAGTGTCCCACGGGAAAAAATTTTTTTTTGTGTTTAGTCTAGACTTAACTTCAAATTGTTATTACGATTGGTTCCGTTGATGAACTTCTTAGAAAGTAACAAACATAAAAAGGGGGGGTTGGTATTCCTAATGAGTAAAAATAAACTAATGAAATTTAAGAGCACTAAACAGTTTTGAACGTTGGGTTTTAATCAATTAATCAAGGTAACTAGGGTACGTGTTCCACAGGTTCAAACTTAATAATTCGAACTATAACAATTCTTTTCCTAGATCTTTGCAGCAAAGTGATAAGTTATTTATTTCTATCTTGGTCCTGGGCATCTAGAAAATCTCACTCCGCACATTGGGTCCGGCTTACGTGTGTGCTTCCGAACCTTATCGTTACTCATATCGCATCGTATTCGATATTTGCTAAGTTATTACCTCGTACCAATCAACACTAGCCTATTAGATAGTATACCCACTAAATCTATGTTAATAATTCTTTTTCTATTATCTACCTCCTTGGTCGCAAGTAGCAGCTAAGGCGGAGTTCTAACGTTTGATCATCCGTTAAAAAGGACCTTCTAAGCGAAAGAATATTAATACATGCAAGGACACTATTCTTTTTTAGTAGGGTTTATCTCATGATTTGCCTATTGGTTCCCACAACCCTAGTTATGGAGTTTGTTACTCATAGAACATTTTATAAACACAATATTAAAATATATTCAAATACAGAATTTCAGTGTACTTACTTCAATGAGGCAAGAATAAATCCAAAGGTTGCTGATTAATCACCAAAAATTCCACTTGCAATCAATGATAGATCCGAAAAATCTAAACTAATACCAAGAGGTCTAATAATATGATGTCTAATAATATGGTGTCTAACCTCAAAAACGAGGTTTTTTGAAATCTTTATATAAAAATAAAAACCTAATTACACAGAAATTCTAATTTGTGGAAATCTTTTTTATGCCAAAACGCGGCTGGGTCGACTGGGGACCATGAGGACGGACTTGTCGTGGGTCATGACGGACGTTCACTGGAACTCCGTAGTCCCAGACTTGTACCCTTCTTCTGGCTTGCTTTATTCTTTCCCCTCGACGGGTAAGTATGACGGGACGTTCATAGGCACAAACGGTCCGTTGGGGTTCTTCGTTACAAAAAATTCAACTTCGGAATCTGGGGACTGGGCTCACTCTCTGAACTCCACGACGAACTGCAGAACGGACCGTCATATACATGACGGACCGTAGCAAGGCTCCGTAATCCCACACTTGTCAGGGACGTCCCCATTGCTTCAGCAGCTCTCTACACTGCCAACCCACGGACGTCACAAGCCACAACAGACAGTCATCAGCTCCGTAGGGGGTCTTTCTGCATGTCTTCTCCAAAATTCTCCGGCATTGGCTTTGGACGGATTTCCTGCAAAACAAGAGAAAACTTGTATAAAAAATTAGCACACAACAAGGCTTTTGACGCACTAAACTTAAGGGGGAAAAAAGTATTAATTGACCGTGAAACCATGGTATAATCACACCTCAAACTTTAAATTCGTTGTTTTTTTTCCCAAGCGACGCACATGACTCATACCAATCCTTGTGACAAGAGGATCAACATATTAATCCTTGCAATTCATTTTGGCTATCAATCTCGATTATCTCATTAAATCTATGCATTGCTATCCACTAATTAGGCTTGAATTTTTGTGGGATCAGGGAACATTTGCCACAGACCTCACCATGCATTATACCAACTATCCTCTTCAATCTCTCAAGACGGTGGCTAACAATTCTGGTATTGCAACTAATGTCCTCACTTTTAGAAACAAAGTCCTAATTTTTCACAAAATGATTTCAGTTTGAGTATAAGGATTACATTTTCAACCACTCGCTTTCAGAACAAAGTCACCACCATCATAATATTGCCATAAGATTGCCCTATTTTACACTGCCTTTAAGTTTCTCTATAAACCCTTGGATCACCGATAGGAGTTTTTTAGCGGGTAACATAGGCTCAGGGTAGTTAGGGTACATTTTAGGTATACGTTAGGACTTTTTGCCCTCCTTGACATACGCCTAAACCTTCCCTTTTTTATCATTTTATCTCGCCCAGTTTCTTCTTGACTCTTTCCCTTTGCTCATTTTTCTACTCTTTCTTCAATTTGTTGTAAGTGACTCTCTTCTTTTCTTGTTTGTAAGTCTTGTATATTTTTCTTTTCTTACTTTTCTTTCAACTAATCTGAGTCCACTTACTTTTGTTCGTTTCTCTCTCCTTTGTTCCTTTAAACCCCACTTTCAAGGCCATTCCTCACAAATAACCACCTCAACTCTGGCTGTTGCCATGAGTCAAGGTTACACAATACCCAAAGTTGGGTCAGGCCAAAATGGAAGGTTGTTTTACTGTATTAGCAACCTAACTTATGCTTTGGCAAAAGCTTGAGGTGGCACATGTCCAAGAGTTGGGGACAAGGGCCAACACATTGTTCCCGAAAAGATCAGGTGGTAGGGTGAAAAGAAAGGTTAATTTAAGCTCAGATATTTGATCAAAGAAGTGAGTAAATTTCATCGGTTTCTTTTATTAGGGTAGCTAGAAATGGGGCTTTATTTAATAAGGGCCCTATGATCCTTTCCTAATTGTTTGTTACAGCTTACTTTTAGCAGGACTAACCAGGCAAGTTCTAGATCAGTACGATAGTGGACTATTCAAATTTCCTCACTCTCACTTGGACAAGTTCATCACTATACCATATTATGAGGACACCTAGGTCGATAACGACGTAGGGTATGCATTGGTTAACTCTATTTTCACGCTTAGAGCCACACAATTGTCAGTTACAATGCCTAGTCATGCGTTATTTTAGTTATCAGGATATCATTTTAGCCATCATGCTCTAGAATTAAAACTATTGTCAAAAGATATAAACATGCCGTTCAACAGAAAAAAATTAATCATATTTTAGGAAAAAGAACTAGGCAAGAAAACCCAAACAAAGTTAGTGAATTGGGCTACTCAGACTTCACCCGAACACTCACTATCAATTTACCCCCCCCCCAACAAAAAAAGCATGCAATTGTCCCCAATGCATAAAAGTAAATACTAGAGTGGTAGTTGAGCAAACCTGGTGGCGCCAAGGCCGTCGATCAAACAAGATGGGGGTCCGGATCCCCAGAACCAACGGTCCTCTGCCAATCTGCAACACCTAAGTTTTTGGTGTCCTCAGCATAAATGCACCATCAGTTCAGTGCGCAAGCGATATCACAGTGCGAGAGCTAGACGCCCATCGCTAACTCTGGACGCTCTCAGCCGGCGCTGCCTAGTCAGCAAGTGAGGCCTCTCCGCGCCAACCTCCATTTCTCGACGCTCCTTCTTTCTTTGTCGCGCCTCATCCTTGCTTCGACCCCTACGCCTCGTGGTTAACTCTCTCGAGGGGGATGGATGTGAATGTCTGGAGTGGAAAAAACAAGGCTGCTAGCACGGTATTCTCAGCTAGGCTGGACAGAAGGGGGGCCTCAGATCCGACACCCTTGCCGCTATGTCGTGTCGATGTCTGAACGAGTATTGTCGACTGCAGCCTGAAGGAGTCGAAAAAAAACCCAAAACAAAATCCACCGGGGGGGCTGGTCGGGATAACACTCTCAACTCAAATGAGTCCAGAAGCTGGGTTGGACCTCAGAAATCTTCGCTCTGTAAAACTGCTACATCTTCCTTCATTAGAGGCTCAGACTCTGTATCGACTTCTGCATCCAGTGGCTGAATAATGGTGCAGAAGGGTGGCCAATTTGTTCCTCTCGTTCTGGAACCCTAGCAAGCGGGAACAGTAACGGTAGAGGGTTGTGCGAGAGGAGATGTGGCTTTGTTCCTTCTTTTTATACACACTTACGGTTCTCCTCTCCCCTTTCGTCCACCCCCCCATCCTCCTCACTCCCCCCTCAAGACCATACTTTTTCTTTTTCTCTCCACTTCTCCCCCGTCGGCCTGCCCCACCTTCCCACTCATCCATCCGCAATTCTTCCCTCCCTTCCTTTCACCCAGCCAGTCCCCCTTCCTTGCCTAATTTTACCCTCCCCCCCCTCCCCCCATTTATTACTCTCTCCTTCCTTCTCTCCTCCGGCATCCCCTCCCTCCTTTTCCTTTTCCCTTTTTTCCTTTGCTACTACCCGGGATAGACTCGGAAAGGGGTAGGTTAGTGGACGGCACTGTGTAGCTGTGCTGGGCCTGGGCTAGTGTCTCGTGTCGCCAGATCATTGCAAGTGGTGGAAGCTATGGATGAGGGCACTCTACGGAGGGGCAACTCATTGTCCGCGTCTCTGATGAGAGACCGACGTCAACGGAACACTGTGGGTCCTCAAACTATCTATGTGCCATAGGGGCCACACCTGCAGGACCCTGCAAAGGGAAAAAGAACTAATGCACGAAAGGGGTTAGGTGTTGGTAGTGATTTTGAATGCCCTCTCGTGAATGACTGCCTGGACGACGGCCATGCGTAGTCCACCTCGAAGTGGCTATAATCGCCGCCATCAGCACTGCTCGATCCCAGGTGACTATTGATCAGAAGTTGGGGGGAAAAGGCAGAATAGTTGACGAACGAGCGCCCAAGAACTTGCGACGAACGTGGGTTGGCCTTCTTGATGGCCCCTTCGGCTCAGTGACCCAACGGCACCCTCTCCGTCTACTGATAGGTGTAGGGGCCATTCCACCTATTGGTGGGGTCTCCCTCGTGCTGGCTTTCGCAGGAGGAAAAGGAAACTGTTCCATCCTTTCACATAGCCAGCGGATCAAACTCCGGCAGTGATGGGGGTGGGTCCGGGTAGCATCTGCACTCCGCGGTATAGGAAACGGCGGATGCCTTGCAGGGAAATGTCAACATGCACGCCCCGGACTCGACCTTGCTCCAATGGGGCCCTTGTTTAGCGGGGAGGAAGCCCGCCTTCGATCTGTGATCGGAAGAGTCGCTAGAGGGACGCGTAGAACTCTCAGACCTCTCCTCGCTGTATTCATCCCAACGGACATGCTGTCCACTCTAAGCGATGAATGGGTGAAAAGAGGTAGAATCTCTGGCATCGTGGGAAGCCCCCTGTTACAAGTTACCGCTGCTCCAGGGTGAGTGTTCGAGGCATTACTCCTTATCGGTCAAGAACTTCGCTTCGGAGTAAACTTGAAACTGGGCGGTCGAAATCATGGTTTGGATGGTCAGCGGCTGGTGGTGGGGACTGATGAAATGGTGTGCCAGATGTAGAGTTGAACTGTCAGCCTCATCAGACGAGGTCGACTAGGTGCAATAGTGGCGGGGGCGGGAACCTCTGCAGAGGGGCAAGAAGGCATCCTCGGACCATGATAACTCCTACGGAGCCAGACGCTCATTCCTCATTTGTGGCCGACCCAGGGAGGGTGTGCGGGTCAGTGTGCGCTCCTCATCAGACGGGGATTGGCAGTGACTACGCCGGATTGCCCACCGTCTTGGTGTAGATCTAGGGGCACAGTGCAGCACGGGAGGGCGGAGGTGCCTGGGGCATGTACTCAGGGTCCCGCCTCATTCAATCAGAGCCGATGCCCATGCGGGCGACGGGGCGACAGACTTAGATCACTAGCGTGCATAGGTTGCGTCTGCCTTGGGTTGCCATAGTCGATAGTACCGGTAAGGAGCATATTAGAAGGTAGTTAGCCAAAGCCAAAGACAGGCAAGCTCATAGACATTAAACTTTGAATAATAGGTGTTAGTCATGTTGGAAACTGTACACACGACGGGACGATAAGGGCTCGTCGTGCTATGACGGACCTCATGAGGTCCGTCGTGTTGTACTTGGTCTATTATATATAAGAAACCGTGAAGTGGGGTCTCTGAAACATCATGACGTTCGAGCAGGACGGACCATCGTGGAGTACGAAGGTCTTCGTTAAGAGTCCGTCGTAGGACACTTAGAAAATGGGGAGACCCTTATCAGTGGGGTATCTGGACTTCATGACGGTCAAGCAGGACGGACAGTCGTTAGTAGACGGTCCGTCGTAAGAGTCTGCGTAGGGACACTTAGAAAATGTTGGGAGACCTTATAGAGGGCGTCTCTGACATCATGACGGTAGTGCAGGACGAACCGTCGCGGGTAGACGGTCCGCGTATGACACTAAGAAAAAGTATTGAGAGACGTTAGAAACAGGGGCTCTGACAACCAGCGCCGGTCTATGCAGGGACGGACCGTCGTGGGTTGACGACCGTAGTATGACAACTTAAGAAAATATTGAGAGACCCTTAAAAAACAGGGTCTTGACAAACCAACACGGTTATGTGTAGGACGGACCGTCGTGAATCACGACGGTTCGTCAAAGTGCATGGGCAGGGTGCTAGGGCTTCTGGAACGGACCCTCCGATGGTCCGGCGTTGTGTGCGCACGGTACGTCATAGGGGTCTCGTTCTTAGTGACAGTGGCAAGCAAAACTACAGGTACCCTAAGCAACCCCGATGAACCAACATGGTCTTGTATTGTTGTGGACCTATATTGTCCTTATCCCAACTTACTAGGAACACTACCAATGCAAAATTCACCTATGCCTAGGGTTATCAAACATGAAATTCGTCGAACATTTGTTAGCCTAGGTTTAGACCTAATCACATCAAGGACACAATATACGACTAAGAACTAAGATAATACTAAATTACTAAACCCAAAATGCAAGATAAATGGAGTATAAAATTAGGACCACATACCTGGAAAGGAGAAGGAAAACACAAGTGGAGAAGGATTCAGGGGAAAGGTAGCTACCAATAGCAGCAGACACACTAGTAGATTAATAATGATAAGTTTTGGGATGATTTTTGGGGGAATGGGGAAACGGGGATAGTGGGGGAATTGTGGAAGTTGAAAAGAGAGGGAGAGAGAGGGAGTAGAGAGGAATTTGGAGTAATGGGGTGAAATATGGAGGGGTGGGGGTATACGGTCAGATTTTGAAAAGGTTCCAGCCGGGGTAGGTGGGTAGAAATCATTAATCACGCGACGGTTCCCCGACGACGGTCAGTTCACAAATTGTGAGACCCGTCGTACGGTTCCGTCGTTGTGTGCCCTAATTTCAAAATAGGCAGACAAAACTTACTGGACGGAAGGATGTATATGACGGCCCGTCGCTATGAGAAACGGTCGTCGATTGTATCGTCAGTGGCTGCGAGGTAAGTAGTTTTCTGCCAGAATTTGCTCTGGTGATGTTCCTGCGAATTTAATTAACCAATTAGTATAACAAGCGCTATGCCTTATAAAAAACGACAAGTATTGGGTGTGGTACCTCAAACAAGCGCCTTATTTTATGGCGCGGAATGACTTGAAAGCCACTTGATTACTCAGACTGCATTAGATGGTACGCCTCGATCACTTCATTCGACGATAAGCTGCCCGAGATAGATTCTATGCGCTGTCGCATTCCACTTGAAACGCACACCCTCTTAGTTTCCAAACTCCAACTGCTCCATGTGGGAATGTAGTTGGGTAACATTGTAAGGAACAGTCTTTGGACTTTGAGTTTGCGGAAAAACAAGCCGCAATATTGACATTGAATAAAAGCACCAAATCCCCGACCATAAAACTCTCATTCTTAATTTGTTGTCATCTGGTACGTTTCATCTTTTCGTGTATAGGGCTTGAGCTTTTCATAGGCTTTCAGGCGAAAATCACAAGTTCATTAACCCCATTTAATCGTTGCTCGGCCGCTTCGCTCCAATCCATTTTTAACTCTCAGAGCACACATGGCTTTATGCTCTAACTCACTCGGAAGATGACAATCTTTCCCATATACAAAGCTTGGTCATGGAGCACATACCAATGGGAGTTCTTCTATGCTGTCGATATGCCCAAGAGCATCCATCAAGCCTACGTGACCAATCCGTTCTACTAGCGTTCCACTGTTTTGGGGACAAATTATCTGTTTGATCTTCCGATTCGACACATCCAACTTGCACACTAGTTGAGGGTGGGAAGGGTGGCCACATTATGGAGAACCCAAATTTCTCCAATAAACATTTGATATCTGTTGAAGAAGTTGGAGAGCCCCCATCACTAATGTGGCCTTGGGGGGGTGGTGCCCAAAACGAGAGACTATATTCTTTTTCAAAAATGCTCAGGGACCACTCTTCACTCATTGTTTGCGAGGGTCTATGGCTTTCGATCATTTATATACATAAGCAACGCTATAGAAGGTACTCATCCCATAGAGGGAGCTCTTGCTTTCTTGAAATACCGCCATCTCGTTGGCATATGTCACCATGCTTTAGCCCAAACCCATGAGCATCGTGAGGAAAGAGTTGGCCATAGTAACCCACATTGTGTAATATTGTGAGCGGTCGGAGACCTGTGATGTCACCCAACGGTGAGGAATGCAGCCTCAAACACACTCACATCTCACATTTTGGCACACAACCACCGAATAATCCCATTCCACAACTCCATACAAATATGGGTCATCCCAAAAGATTTTCACCTCGTTACATGAACTTGTTTCTTTGGAAAGACAAATCGGTGGCAACAATATCACTTGCCAGATAGTTCGCAAAAATCTGAGAAACATGGGAATCAAGTCTTGTGAAGCGGCTAATACATGTTCATCGGGGAAAAGTATCATCCAATGTCGTATTATCCCTAACTATCACATAGATGACCTCTAGACGAGATTAAAGTGATCAGCAAACTTGGTTTTCAGTTCCTTTCTATCCATCATTCAACAAGTCCAAATTTCTTGTAGCAAGTAAAACCCAACGAATCAGTAGGTTTGCATCCTTCGTTGCATCAAAATATCTCAATGTTGTGTGGCAGTAATGCACTCTAAACTCTAGTACCTAAAAAATAGGAACGCGAATTTATCAAAAAAGCAAAAAACTACTGCTAGGGTTCTTGCTCAGGTAACTGTCTGTGTAGTTATTCTGAGCTTCATTTAGGCTTTACTAGATAGTAGATGGGGTGAAGGATTGTGTTTTTCCTCTGTCCCGTACTACACCAAGAAGCTACCCCACTTAGCATCGCCACTACCTCAAATGGATGACGCCAATCGGGGAAAATAAGGATTAGGCGCAGATACAATTTTTCTTTTAGTTCACCGAATGCCTTTAAGAAAATCATCAAAACAAAAATTTTACAATCTTTCTCCAGCAGTTTGCAACCATGGGTGTGCAAGTCTTTGTGTGGAAAAGTCTTGATGATGAATCTTCGGTAAAAAACTTTGCATGCCCAAGAAGCTTCTCACACCTTTTCACAGAGATTGGTGGGGGCAGCTCTCTATTACCGCGACCTTCTTGAGCTCGATAACATACTATGCCCTTTTTTGAATGCGATGATCCAACACAATACCCTCTCTTTTACCATGAAAGGACACTTTTCCCAGTTTAGTACTAAATTGCACAAGTCTTAACATCTTAAGAACCTCAGATAAATTGGTCAAACACCGCCTCGAAGAATCACCAACCACAGAAAGAAAAAATCCATCATAAAAACTTCCTATAGTATCTCCACCATGTCAGAAAAATATTGACACATACATCTCGGAAAGGATTGCGGGTTATTGCACACCCAAACGGCATTTGCTTCTGAAAGCAAAGGTGCCATATGACAGTGAGTGGTTTTGCTCTGAATTTCGTGCTCTTGCAATACAAATTGATATTACCCCGAAGACCCATCAGAAAAAATACCACCCTTTTCCAGCAGGGGTCTATCCACATTGATTCCCTTTGAAGGGCATAGAAAATGAGCTTTTCTCATTACCATAGATTCAGTACGGTAATCCATATACACCCTCCATCCAGTAACCGGTCTCATTGGAAACAGTCATTCTTTTCGTGGGGAACACAGGTCATTCCCTTTCTTAGGTACACACTGAACAGGCAACCACAACTGATATCGGCCGATTGGATAGATTACCCCGTCATCCAACCCTTGATGATTTCCTTCTTCACAACCTCGTGCATAGGAGGATTCAGCGTCTCTGGTGCATCAATACTCGGCTTGTGATCATGGGATTGAGGTGGATTTCTGAAGAGCAAATACCCAGGAGGGATCCCATAATGTCCGCAATGGTCCACCCATAGCTTTTTTGAACCTTTTAGTACCTTCACCAAATCTGAAACTGTTGTCATCCAGGTTCTGATGCAATGATTCCGGTAACGTGTCACCATTTCCTAAGAATTCATACCTAAGATTGAGGGTGTGGAGGTGGCGAGAGCTTTTAATTTCAAATTTTGGAGCCTCCTCTATCGATGTTTCGCGGGTGGGGACTCGCGATTTTATATCAAGCTCAAATTTCTTGATTTAAACCGAACATCACCTCGGTCAAAAGGCCACGACATAATGGACTCATACTTTTCAATACAATCACTAATCAAAAGTTCATTATTACAACCGCTAAGGCTTCTACCACCTAGACGTTCTTCTATTTGTGTCTCAGATGTCTCACCAAGTTGTAGGAATAGCAGATGCCGATTGGAGCTCACCACTCCTGCCCTCATGGACCTACAAACATTAAAAGGTCACTTCCTTAATTGTTCACCGAAAGTTCATTGCCATTTTCCAGTCTACTAGGCTCTTCCGTGCAAGGAATGGCCTACCAAGAATAATGGGCACTCACAAAAATTGACACTGCAAATCAAGATAACAAAATCTGCTGGAAATATGGAATGGACTCCACTTTTACTAGCATCAGCCTGGGTATCCATATAGGTCGTTTTACGTTCGATCAGCCATCAGTTAGCCGCATCGCAGTGGGCTTTGGGTCACCCAAACCCAACTTCTTGTAAATCGAGAGGGCATGAGATTTATGCTTGCAATGCCCCAGATCACATAATGCTTTCGCAAAATGTAATAGCCCGATTGCTACAAGGAATAGTCGAACGCACCCGATCTTCGTTCTTTTGAGACCAGAGATCTTGTAGCAATAGCACTTACAATGCTTGCATTATATAATCATCCTCAAAAAGTGACGATTCTTCTTTGTGACCAGAATCTTTCATAAATTTGGCGTAACCGGGGGGGGCATTTGTTCTAAAGATATTACCAAAGGGTAAATTGATAGAAAGTGTTTCAAACATGTTATAACACACCGATATTTGCCATCCTCGGTCTTTTTCAATAATCTTTGAGGAAATGGGGGGTGGTTTGTCCTAGGCCATAGGAGTAGTTACCTTTTTAGGCACTGCAGAATTCTTTTGCAGGGTTATCTCAATTCAGCATCAACTTCTACACTTTAGCCAGATTCTGTGTACCTCTTATTCTATCAGGATGGCATAGGTGGGTCAATGGTTTGCTTACCAACGCGAGCTAGGAATTTCCATACAATGGCCATAATTTTCGGATTTTGGGACAGTGTTCCTAGGAAGAGGCCCGTGTTGCCGTGTGTCACCGTTGCAGATAATTGGGCCATTGTTAACTCAAGTGCTTACTTGATATTGCATGGGTACACTTTGCCCAATGACCCGCTAAATCATTTATCAACTCTGATTGTGTCATCACTAGCATCGAACCTTCTCATCATTTTATGCAACTATCCTCAACTAGCGACATTAACTAACATCCATAGGAGGTAAACTTACCCGATTTTGAGGAGGACATAGGGTCCATTCCTGTCGTTTCTATACAATAGTTTAACCCCTGTGAAGTTATTGTCGGATGTAGTTACATATCGGACAAATGACCCTCACGATTGTGTTACCATAGCTCCGACCTTGGTTCCCCTTATGACTTGGCGCCAAGTACTATGTGAGCCGTGGTCGAAAACCCCCCCACTGTTCATTTACAGCATAGGAATCCTCCTTCATAATAACACCTCATCGTTTTGGAGGTGGTGGTTTAGCCAAGTAGTTGACTGGGCATGAATCTGTTCTGACCCCCTAGGTAGTGACAGGTTTTAGTATTCAACCAAGCTCAGTTTCTCATTTGAGCCATTTTCTTCACGAATCTCATCTGTGGTGGGTTGTGAGTTGAATGCACTGCAAAAGGTGTTTCTCCTGTGTATCAGATTTTCTAGTAATCCAAGCTTTGTTATTTTGGGAGATTTTATCTAATTTTTCAGCGATCTCAGAATAAGGACATCTCCATAAGATCCACTGCAGATAGTTCCAATACCGTTTGTGGTTATTAATCTTGTCCCCTAGAAGTATTCTTTCAGTGACTCATCATCTATACGGGATTGGAAACTTCTCAAGAATGAGGTGAATCTATCCCAAGAAAATAGAATTTGACTCTCCTGGTAGTGCCACAAAGTTATTCACTCTGTCTTTGTGGTTAGTGTCTTGGAGACCGGATAGTAGCGTTGTAAGAAGATATCCCTCAGTTGATTCCAAGTAGATTAGAGTTGTATGGGAGCTCTTGTGAACAAAATAGAAGCCTCTCCCGTCAGTTAGAGAGGAAAACATCTGAGCCCTATTACATATCGATACAAATTCAGGCTCCCCACACAACTTTTACACAGCTGCCCTTACCTTAGCTATATGGCATTGTGGATCCCAGAAGGTAGACCTTGAAAACAAACCTATGGCATGTGAGCATTTGGACAACCTACTAGTACACAAAAGTGTGGCCTGTGGGTAGAGGAGGCAACCATGTGGCCCATCCGAATATGCATATGTTAGCATAGCCTCTGTAGTATGCTTGGGGTCGTGGAGCGGGATTCTGGTCCCATATGTTGAGGTCACCGGAAGAACGGGTAACATCTGACCATGAAAAATCAACCGTGAGATGGGATGTCGCTAGTTTGGTCTCATCATTGATTCCCAAATTACGTCATGTTCGCAGTGACGCTCTAACTCGTATCGTAGGAACAACGTTCTTGTCTCTCGTGATTTGGCATACAAGGAGATGAAGTTCTGAAGAAATCAACAACAATAAAACAAAGTAAATAAAGAAAATCAACTAAAATAGTAAGAAGGTCAAGGTAATCTATAAAGATAATTTAAAATCTGGGCAGCGGCGCGCAAAATTTGATACGCTCAAACTTACTTATCAAATAAGAAGTAAGAGCGGTCGCGAAGTAAATAACCAAATAGTGAGGGTTGGATCGTTCCAACGAGGAGGGGAAAATAGTCTAGACTTAACGTCAAATGTTATTCTGATTGTCTCGGTTGATGACTTCCTTAGAAAGAAAAAAAATAAAAATGGGGGGTGGATTTCCTAATGAGTAAAAATAACTAATAGAAATTAAAGAGAACTTACAGTTGTGAACGTGGATTTTAATAAATTTAACAAGGTAACTAGGGTTTGCGTGCTTCCCACGTTATAACTTGATATTCTAACTATAACAATTCTTTCATAGGATCGTGCATTGCAAGTGATAAGTTTATGTATTTCCAAATCCTTGGTCCGGCAACTAGAAAATCTCACTCCGCACCTTGGTCCGCGCCACCACGTTGTGTGCTTCCTACACACTTATCGTTACTCATATTAAGCCGTTTCGAGATTTGACTAACTTTATTACTAGTACCATTCAATAAGAGCTATTAGATAGTATACACTAAATCTATGTAATAATCGTGTTTCATATATCACATCCGGTCGGCAAGTAGCATTAAGCGAGTTTAACGGGATAATCCGTTAAAAAGACTTCAAAGCGA
>JAKWJA010002370.1:0-33752 GCA_027704765.1 Solanum habrochaites | reverse complement strand
TCCTCTAATAGAGGTAACGATGTGAGGCCTAATTCTGTGGATTCCTTCTTTGAATCTATTATTTGCTTCATAAGTTATGTTTTCAAATGCCATCAGTATGGGTGTCTTGTATTTCAGTGACCTAAAATCAACATCCAAAGGGTAATATCAGGCAATTGGAAATGATGCGTGGGATGAAAAAAGTCCGTGTACAACACTTTGGTTAGGAGGAGCCTTTTAAATAATGTTTCTTTGAATAACATTTCTTGTGTTGATCTAGAGAACTGGCGGCTGGATTCCGAGCCGCCACATCGGGATTTTGATCTTAATATAAGAGTTTGGGTGTGGAACCACTTTTCTTTGAGGTTTTTTCCGCGAGGAGAGACTCGTATGCAATTATTCCCAACTACTCGCTTAGTTTGGAATATTGAATTTTGTAGGTGTCTCATAGTCCGTGGGGTTGGAGGATGCTCGGGGTTTAAACAATTCTTCTTGGACACTCTACTAGGTGATTTTAAACCTTACCCAAACCCTATGGGAGGTGCATCGATGTTGTGCTAGTAATTTTAAAACCCTTCGATTTTCAAGTTCTGTAAGTCCACGTGGTTTCAAGGACGTGAATCCTAGATGCCTCATAGGGGGGGGTCGTGGTGGGCCCTGGTTGGTGCCACGGTAGGGCGATAATGGTTTGACAGAGTTGACCGATGTATCGTCATGACATAAAGTTCACAAGGTATATGAGCGAGCGATTGGCATGGTGGGACAGACGCTCGGGACACTGATATGGAGGAGAGGGTGTTTGACGTACAAGTATCCAACAATATAATAGAATAAGGGGGAGACAAGAGTGCTCATAGCGAAACAAGGTTGGAAAGTTAAACGTGGAAGTCTAACATGGAGTCTTTAAAAGCCATATATGTACATGCAAGGAGGTATTATCGAAATTCAACTCATACACCACATAACAATATTCTAGGAAGGGGGCCTAAGAGACATAGCGGGAAAGAGGGCAGAAATGGTTCACATAGGTGGGCTCGTAAGTAATGCGGGACGGCCCAAGGTAAGTATTAAGGATTCTAACGTTACACTATCCACGGAATGGGAGAGAGAAGAGTCAACACGCGTACCAATGATGTTAAACATACGAATATGCATTGTACGTTGGAAATGTATAAAGAGTGAGGGGATAACTCAACCAAGGAGTGTCAACAAGGGTATCAATAAATTAATAATTGGATCTATGCAACACAACTAGAACCTGGACCAAGCTAAACCTATTAATAACATTTACGAATAATCGTTAGATCTGGAACATGTCAATAGGTCTTGAGATTCATAAAGAAAGCTTCGCTGAAAAACATTTAGTAGAACGAGTTTGGGCGGCGGTACATTTTGGTCTGATCATTTACTATTAGCTACATAGATCTGTGAGCTATATCGACGAATAGCAGTGTATTACTTCCAACACATAAATGAGCCATCCCTAGTTCGTCAAGGAAAGACTTTACATTTACTTGTGTTATCCGAATAGCTTGTGTACCCTAAGAAAGCCTATGCGGGAACGATGTTAGAAAATACAATTTAGAGCTGGAGACCGCACCAGTCTGGTTTTAGGCAGAGAACCTCGCATCGTAGATATACTCTCGGTTTTTTAATGTAAATTCGCCGGGCACGGAATAGTCTAATCTAAAAGCATATCATCCATCCGTGAAAACAGGCAATTAAATTACTTTCGCACAGTATAAATCAGCATTAATTAGACCTTAATATTGAATCAGGTGCATGAAGAGGGGGAGAACCTTCACCAAAACAATGTGTCGCCCTGTTAAGGTGATAATCCTTTCAGGGCGTAAGTCTATGGCTAATCGTAAATTCATCGCAGAAGAATCATGAATAATCCTTTTTTAATTTAATATAATGTTAAAGAAAGAACATAAAAGTTTAACAGCTAAGGAAGATAATTTTTTTTTTGGGGTTGCAAGTGTGACGGCCTGGGTCACGACGCTATGGTTTTGTAGAATCACTACTTAGGCCACGATTGCAGCATCATTTGAGTTACCTACGGAAATGGGACCCGATAAAATTGGGAATATTTTATACCGGATTGGGTGTGTTAGTGGTTCATTATGATGTATCGATTTTTATTTTCGTTATCAGACGCCTACCCTAGATTTTCAGGTATCCTCCGACTAAGCTAGTAAAGGAATCCACCAATGGGTCTGGGTCGTGTCCCAAGGGATGTGGTAGTGACGTAAGTCTCTACTAGAGAATGTCCGATTCTAATAAGGATACAGTCATGAACTTTAAAAAATATAAATACAAAACAAATTATGACAGGAAAAGGTAAATAACAACAAAGGGGGGGGTGGGGTGGGTTTTGTCACAGTACTAAAATTGAAAACACAAAAGGAGATATTAAGTATGTGGAGAGAGTTGGACTTTTAGTTCTGACCCCACTGTATATTTACGGACAAACAAATTGGGCACAATGCTTTTGATATAACTTTCAAAAGAAAATGGGTGACAGGCAAATGTTGGGATAGTTAAAGTAAATGTCCCGTCTAAGGCAACTTACCGGCGCATAGTTAATTGGGTTTTCTTCGGATACGCACTGGTCAGAAAGGTTTGACACTTTCTACCGCCTTACCCACACCGGTTACGTTTTCCAATAGAGGTTCATTTATATAGGACTAGGTTCCTCACCCTCTAGGGAAATCCTCGTGGTCTACACCACTTTGCCGTCATCTAGTGGGTCTATTTTGCGACCGAGGGTCCTCTCTGGGCAAGCCAAAAATACATGTTTGTTTTTTGGTATTTGCAATTACAACCCATTAAATTAAACCACAACCCCTAGGGTGCAAAATCCGCATATAAATGCTCTCGTTCTATTTGATAGCAAGACCCAACATAATAAAACACAAATAATTGCTAATCAACAACAGAATGGGGTTGTTACCACACTTAGGCAAGTTAATCAAATATACATACAATGATATAGGGAATCAAATGGTAGAAAATTAAACCTTATAAATGACATGAGAAAGTAAATGAGAGAAGACCGCACTTCCAATATTAGGGGAAGGAACACTTATTTACTTAAGCTTTCTTCAAAACCACCCGCCAACTGAGAGAAAACATAAGAACAAAGTTTCTAAATAAAATATTAAGTTTCTAATGTATTCAACAGCTCTACAACATTATCTCGAACGACCCTTTACAAAAGTAGTTAAAGATTCATATTTAAATGTCTTCAATTTGGATGTTGTTGGTATGCCATGGTCGAGACATCTTTATGTTATCGTGATTCCGGCGATCCTCCCATTCTCGGACTGGTTTGTCGCCATTTGGTGCCTGTAGCCGTTATTTTCCATGCTTTCTATAACATTGGGGCGGCTTAATCTGCTTTGTGGGAACTTTTCATCGAAGCACTGACATGGCTTTTTTTCATCATTTTTTGATCCAGCTGCCTCATGCTCACTTGCTAACTAAAGGCGAACTCTTTTATGACGGAGTATACCACCAAGTGGTGGTTTAGTCGATTCTGTACTTCTTTGCAATCTTCAGCTCGTTTCTTCTGATTTGCTTTCCGGTTTTGGCGGGCCGAATGTTTCCATGCTCCTACTAAATCTAAAATACCTAAAACTTAGAATTTTGTGTTTTGGGTCAGATATCTAGCAAGGAATACATAATCGAGGGGACGACTATGGTTCATTAAGAATAAGGCCTGAGCGGAGTCGGCCAATTTGTAGTGACTCATAAACACCGGGGAAAGGGGGGAAGCCCAAAGACTATAATCTTCTGCTTGGGTCCTACAAGTAAAACATAAGTTGAACAAGGTGTCAACTAGGAGATGTCTCGAAATCCTTCTGGGAGCTTATACATAAGCATGGGGGGAATTACACAACCAACTCAACTACTTATGTCTAACTCAATTTTCTACTGAAGATTTCCAGTTCTGACAGACATATCCAAAATTGTTGAGGGCTCACTATAATGTGCAACTGGATGGCGAAGATTCCAGATGCGTAGCTCGTGGATCTACGATACCCTTACGCAAAAAATGATTTCAGTTTCACTCATGTTAGACTTATAAACGGTGATGATTAGAAATCTGGTGCAACACGGCACCTTCTGGCACAAAAGAGGGGAAGTAAAGATGCATGTTTTCATCGGCATGGAAGCTTGCCATTATTTTCTGAATTATTGTCTATTTGGTGTTTACTGAAGGATCAAAAAGTCTTTCGAAGGATTGTATTTTGCTGAGTGTGCAAGGATTATGGTTTGCCATTTGGGGCGTGGCGATAACTTCTCCAATGAAGGGAAATGTTGATTTTCTTAAGCTACTCCCCCGTCTTCTTTCTACATAATGTAAGTCAAGTGGTTCTATGAGTCACTTTCGCATATCCCTTCATTGACTTGTCCTTGAAACGCGATTTCCTTTTCGGGAGGTTCGAGGGCGCTGTTTATTTCATGAATTTTTCTTTTTTTGGGTTTTCTTTTCGTTTCTGTTTCTTTTTTTTTCTAATTTTTTTTTCGAGGATTCCATTTTATTACAACCATGGTTGTGCGAGACTTTTCTTTTCACTCGGTATTAGACTTCTTCTTTCCCTTGGCTCACATACCCCCTATTTAGGCTTATTTCGCCTGATGTGGATATTTACTATATCACATCTCAGAGGTATTATAGGTAGAGGAGAATTTATGTGTTAGGTTTTATCAAGGTTTTTCATAAGATAGGGGTATGATCAAAGGGTGTTCAAGAAGGTTTCAAACGCTCACAGATGTATGCCACAAAAGGTATATGTGCAAAGTCGCTTACACTTTTAAAAATTACCTAAGATCATGTCAATTCATACATTAATATATCATTAGACAAACACAGAAACTTCTAGGGTTTCTTCATGCAAGGTTAAGGTAAGCTCATAACAACCAGCATTGACACTTAAGTTAAACACATGACACACAATTTGCTAGTGCGCAATTGTCTTTGCAAAAGATT
This sequence comes from Solanum habrochaites, assembly GCA_027704765.1. Taxonomy (NCBI): domain Eukaryota; kingdom Viridiplantae; phylum Streptophyta; class Magnoliopsida; order Solanales; family Solanaceae; genus Solanum; species Solanum habrochaites. Next base: position 28,774 of record JAKWJA010002370.1, on the reverse strand, counting down.
CAATTCGATAATTGGCTAATCACAACCAGATACAACGATTTCATATCTGGCCTTGTAACTTTATTCAGTATTATAGTTGTACATTAATGTGTGTTCCAATTGAGAGCTCTTTTTCAGCCTCGGTAATTGATCGAAAACCCAAGTCTTAATTTGTACAAAACACCACTTTTCAACAAAGAGGTGGCAAAATTTTCAAAAAGTGAAAATTTTTCTGATGGGATAAAATATACTATGAAATTACGATCCAAAAACAGAGACAAAAGACTCCACAAAAATTTGCGAAGCAAGTGTTATAAAAACTCGAATATTAAGCGAGAAAAAAAACGCCCACATTCTCACAGAGCACTAAAAATTCGAGCACAACAAAAACCACAAACGTAGTAGCGTTCACCCTACCCGAGGTGGGGACAAAAAAACGATTTGTCCATCAAAAATGAAAAATAATTAAAAAAATATCCACTAATTTTACAGAGCAAGATAAACACAAAGAGAAAACAAGTGAAATTATATTTTGTTTATTGCAGCCTTCTGTCATTATTCGGGGTATGAGATCCCGAAGGTTGATGCTTCTGTCGTGAAAAAGACAAGTTGGCTTCCAGAATGGCTAATACTCCAATTTTAATTTCTAGCTTTAGTTCCGGCCCGGGCCCGGGCCGAGGTCTCAACAGTGATATGGTTATTTCATATCATAGTGGGCTATGTCTGACTTTCCCTAGAGAGTTCATGTAGGTGATTAGACGATCTGTCGTCCCATGATGGCAACATTAGGGTAATAGGTAATTCCATAATTTGTCCTGGCTTCGCTTGTGTAATTTTTTTTCGCCTATCTAGTCTACGTGCTACTTCTTCGGGAGGTGGGCTCTCATTCTCGTCCCTAAACCCCGTCGTCTGAAAGTTGGTCTAGGTGGATTGTTGTTCTCCGTTATTTCTTGGGGGTGTGCTCCCCTTCGACTTTTGGTCTTTTGCCAATTTCTTTGGTTCTGAATTAATCTATATTGTGGTGGTTGTTGTGTTTAGCAAGGGTATGCGCATCAAAATTAAGAAACCTAAATACTCTTGGGGAATTGCAGAAAATAAAAGCAAACTAAAGTGCCAGTGTTATGTCTTGAATGGGAACAAAACTTAAGGACACGGTTTTGAAGCTCACGACTTCGTAATCTAACCGTGGCAAAATGTGACCAGGTCCTTCTTTTGATCATGTCGTGATATGGAGAGTTATCTCACTTAATGGCTTCAGGCGAAAGTCCTGAGTGGTCTATTTTTGTCAACATTGAAACAAGATTCAAATATTTTCAAGGAAGTTCATCATCTTCTTTATTTTCCGAGTATTTGCTCACTAGGTTAGGAGAATCGCCAATAAAGAACTGATCATTCTAAAGTCGCTGTGTCTAACCGAGTTTACAAACTTACACTTTTTAGTAGCAAATGTGAGTTAAGTATGAGGTGGAATGGGGGAGCTATTCTGCTAAATGTGTCGCATGGTCCATTAAAATTGGCCTTGTGGTCTCGTAACTTTGTGAACATCTTTCCCCCCCCCCAAAAAATTCACACTTTTTCCGGTCCCCCGGACTTGTTTGTAAGAATCTACACGACACTTATGATTTGGGGTATCACGATATAAGAAAAGAAAGCAAGTAAAATGGTATTAACGTTGCCGAAAAGAGGGTCCCAAACAACGGCCATTAGTTAAACGTTTGCACGATGCAGAATCAGTTTATGGTGAGTTTTCCCTCTGAAGATTAAAGAAGCCCCAGTCAAGTTTGTCTAGGGCAAAAACCCCGGCGTTGTGTGTGCTTTAGATGGATCGCATATTAGATTGGCCCAGCATAGGTCTCTAACAACTTTGAAGTAGGACTGAATGGGAGGTGTGAATGGTGTCTGACTAATGGGTGTGGGAGGGGTACATTTTCTTTCCAACCTTTTAAGCAGTTTTTCTGACCCTTCCACTTTGTTTGTCGCTCATTGGGAGGTCCATTCCTAATACCTGTCTCACCAGCTGTCCCGCGTAAAGGATTTCGCTCTCTCTTTTCTCGAATCCCTAACTTTTTTCCTCCTCTCTATGCCCAACCTTGGTTATGACCCTTCCTTTTGGTAGGTTCTATGCAGTAACATAGCCGGGACCTTGGGTTGTGTTAAAATTTTTTACCTCTTCACAGTATAAAACATCAACTTTATGTCATGTATTGATTTATATTCCCACTCCCACGCATCGATGACGGACTCTGGTAGCTTGCGCACGAATGAGGATTCTGTGGGATATAAATATCAAGTTCTGTCATGATCTTGGCCATATTGGGTTGTCCCTTTCACATTGCTTTTGTTCGGGTCTGCTCGGTTTAGATCACTTGAAAGGTGACTGCAGAAAATTTCTCCCTCGCATTCCAGCTTTTTGTGTCGTACATGCTTTTGAAATAATAGAAATGGTCTCTAACATAAGGGTTGGTCCGTCATTGATGTATCATGCTCTGGCGTGTGGATGGTATTCATGGCTATCCAGAAGTTGTACTGCCCCCGGTTTAAATGGATAAGCTACTCGTCCTCCTTGTTTATATGTGGTGTCCAACTGCTACTTTGTTGAGTATTGTAGGCCTGCGCCGATGACAGAATATTGACGGATGGACGTTAAGGGAAGTTCGATATCCTTGGCCATTTTCATGCAGTGGTTTGCTCCATTCGAAACATGCCCTTAAAGACTGTTGGGGATACTCGTCCCGAATGTCATAATCGTTCATAAGGGGAATTATTGTTATGTGCTGAAAGTGGGTAACGCAGTAGTGTCAGCCCATTAATTCATTAAGTGTGGCAATGGGTCAACTCGGCTAACCCACTGGTGCAAGTATTTGGGCCCATCGAAGCGAAAAAAAGGATAGGCATCAATCGAACTTGATTCCATAGGAGGTTTTTTAACACGAAGGTGCCACACACAGATGCCACAATGATTAGTAAGTTTGCTCATGTCGTGGGGGGTCCCTTCTGATATAATCGCACGAAAAAATAATTATTTAATGCAAAGGTTTCAAACATGGTACTTGTTATGTGGAATAAAAATTGTGTGTTGGTGTCCCGGCTGGTCGGGAGGTTAGTGGATTCGCGCGGGCTGATGGGGACCTCTTCTAAAGTGGTGGTAGTTGAATGTGTGGACCCTGGGCCAGGTACATCATTCAGATTTCTCAATGTCTTCTTGATGCCACTTGACTTACACGTTACTACTGGTGGGTGGGCTGACAGGGGTCGTACTTCCGGGTAGAATGGGGTTGGTTTTGGGTTTGGTGGTTTTGTGTTTTTTTTACTGGTTTCTGATATGATTTTTCTGGGGTTTTTTTGTTTAAGGTAGTTGCTGTTTTACTAAGCCACAAATAAGACTAACACTAGCGATGTAAGCTTATTGGGAAACTGGACACTACATGAACTAAAACTAAAAGGGGTAACGTACATTTTACTGAAACCACGGTCCCTTCGAGCGTTGCCGATTTTGATGGCTTTCAATGATTTTGTGTTATATTATATATTTCGAATAATGACCTAACGCTACATTTGAGTGTCTAACGAATCGAAGCTAGTAATGGGAGTTAACACACCAATGGTTAGGATGCCGTGTACAAGGGAGGGTGGTAGTGGAAAGTAGTAAGCATACTGTAGAATTTCGTTTAATAGTATATAGCTCAAGACATTATTGAAGGTGATTTGGAAACACAACCATTTTATTGGTGACACCAAGTTGAAATGTTAAGAAAGGGGGGTTTTCAGCAAATATTAAAAAGGTAGCAAAACAAAGTGAAAATAGGAAGTAATGGGAGCCGAGTTTTTTGTGATTGTGAGCCGCCTAGTATGTAGAAAACGAACGTGTATGGTTTACATGTTTTTACAGTAAAGTTCTCCAGACAATTGTGACTCCATTTAAGCTTTAATGGAAAAATAAAGATTCCCTCATCGGGAAACTCCCGCCAGTTCAAATGGGTTGTCTTGGACAGGGACCACTGGTAAATAAACTAACCAGGCCTAATGCCTTACCCACACCCATCTACCTTCCATAGAGGGAGCGTTGAATATGGGGACTAGGTTGCTACACAACTCTCGAGTCTTACCTCGATGTTGAAGCTACTTCCTGTGAGGCGTCATCTATAGTCGTTGGCGTGTCGGCGACCTCTCTCGATTTTGGCAAGCCGTAAACTACTTAGGTTGGTTTTTTATTTTTCAAGGCTAACAAACCGAATTAAAGTAAACCACAACCAGCTGTTATAAGATCACCACAAAATGCATCTAATCCTATCACAAAAGGACGAACAATAATAATCGAACACGATATTTGCACTAGATCACAAAGGTTGAGATAAGAGACTGTTAGAACCATCATCAAGCGGTAAATAAATATAACTTAAACTAATAAGGATCAATGGGTATAACGTGGGATTAAACCTTAAAAAGAATAGGACTGTAAGTGGAGACAGACCGTCGCTTCTATAGTGGTAGAAGACAACTTCTTTCTTCAACCGTTCCTCAAACCCTCTCAAAAAGACGGATGAAAACTGTAACAACAGAGAGTTCCTAAACAATAAAATATTAAATTTCTATGTTGGTCACAGCTCTCAAAATATAGTCACCAAATTCTACTAATAATAAGAGTTTTAGTATGTATAGGCGTCATATTGTGCTTGGTGGATTCCATTCGGCTTCTTTAGTAGGTGGGGATTCACCGATGTTATTGCGGGGGGGGGCGAATCCGTCCCTTTCTCTGGTTTGAATGACGTTTGGGGTGGGGCATTGCCTTTTTTCAATGTGAAATGGATTATAAACTCTTTTGAACAATAATTCAGATTCGTAAAACTATCGGGGGGATTCAGGTGAAGTGTCGGGGATTTCTTCCTTTTCGTCCGGAGGGGGGGCGGGCTTGGCTCGGATCCACTTCCTTCATGTGTCACTACTTTAACATAAGACCGAACTTGCTTATACAAGCCGTTCGCCAAGTGGAGTTTTTGGGCATTGCTCGATTTTTTCATCTTTAAAATCTTTACTGTCTTTTATTCTTTCGTTTTGAGCCTTAGTGATATATGCTCCTACTGGAGTCCTCAAATACCCTGTAAATTATAAGTTTTGCATCACATCTCTGAGATAAAAGACACTCTGACAGGGACGGATTTCATGTAAAAAAGGCCCTAGATAGTCCAGTTTCAAGACTCATAGTTGTCGTTTACAGTCCCTGTAGGATAGCTTACCAGAACCGTACATGGTGGACACATCAATGGATGCCGGACCCAATTCATGTCTCTCACATTACTTAGGCGATCGCCAAGGCGTCCGATAAGTAGTACATAATGGGACCGTAGTCCCTTCTGAATCATATGTGAGGCTCGACGAGTGTATTGTGGTTAATATCCTTTGGGGGTTTTTTTACCTATTATCTCTAAACCCATACTAGGCTTGTCCTTTGGTCACGCTAACACATATAACACTCTTCAACACTTAATATTTCCCAACCTATTGATTCGCTCAATTCCTAAGTCTCTCCAATTTTCTCCTAAAAAACAAATCTTCTCTTTAAATCAAGGAATTAAAAGATAGAGGTTCTTCAGTTAAGTCAACCTTTCTCATGCATTGCTTGAGGACTTAACTCAAGGAAAGGACGAAAGTTCAAGAATGGGTTTCATCTCGCTTCAAGCCGTTCATTATGTTTATTTATTTAATTTTGCAACACGTGATTGGCTCCACTACATTTTTCAAGGGGATTATTTGTATGGATTTAGTTGCTTTATATGAATGATTTTGATGATTTTGGCTTAATTACATGTGTTTCAACTAATTCCATTTGAACACATACATTGATCTATGAATTTGACTATTCAATCTAACTTACTGAAATTATGACGAATCTTGAATGTACATTATATTTTAATGGAATTATCATGTTTTTATGAAGCGATGTTTATGAATCAGTAGATTATAATGAAGGTATCAATATATTTTATGATCTAACCACAAATATTAACGAAATCTAGATGTGCCTCTGATTCTTTTTGAGCTATTTTACTAATTAGGTCTTTATGGGTGTGATATTTCGATATGCCATCAATGATATAGATCACGCATTCAAAAAATATTTTCAATTCATAGTAAGTCACTTCTAGTTTAGTGTACGGACTATGAGGCCAGAACAACTATTATGAAAAAGATCTGGATGAAGAACTGTTTAGGTGTTTTCATTTAATTGGTCGACTCCATATTGGTAAATGTGTTGACGTTGACCTTGAAAAGTCAGTGGAATTTCTTAAGTGTTTACTTGTATAAATCTTTATATTGTTTGTACACTTCGGTCGGGCTAATCCGGGATTGATTGATATGAATTCGGGATACTTGTGAGGCTTAAACCAAGGGAAAGATGTAATAGTTTATTTAGTAAATGTTGAGGTTTTCTCCCAAGGGAAAGATTGTGCTAATTTCATGTTTGGCAGTGAGAGGTACTATTAAATTTTTGAAATCTTCCTTGCCTTTTTTTTGTTGTAAACAGTGAAAGGCTACAGACAGTGTAATGTCTTATTAACCCTATCCTCTTTGCATTCATATTTGGTCTAGTTTGAGGATTAATCCATATGTTTCACTCTTTGGGATTCTTGTGTCCTCAGTTATTCTCATGTTTCCAAATGCATGTTCTCAAAAAATTCAGATTTTTCACCCTCTATTTACTACATTGATTGCTTAATGTGATGTGCAGTTGTATTAGCTGTTCAAATAAATTTATTATACAGTATTTATAATTGTTTTATCTCGAAGTTAATTTCTTTATCGATTATGCATTTTGATGAATTGCATTCATGATGGGTTGCTAGTTTATCTCCTATCTATTCATGACTGATTAAAATCGTCTCAGTCAAGATGAATGTTTCCCCCTATGGGAAATAGTATAAAACCTCATAATTTAAAGGAAGGAAAAATGTAGTTCTTAGGTTGCAAGTGTGACCTATATCGCCATCTACAGTCATAGAAGAATCTACTAACTGTAGATGGACCCGTAGGTAAAATGGAAATGAAGAAAAATAGTCAAAAATCTTTAGGACCTACATGGCCTAGTATATTTGTGATATATCCACCAACCATACATGGTTCCCCATCAACGAAAAAATTGTAATGTCCAAGTCTTTGAACCTTACCTAGAAGGTTTTACAGGAAAGTCAAGTATTAACCCTAATGACCGAGGTCAAACCGCAAGGTTGAGGCTCACACGAAGTTTTTAATTTTTGGTTCATTGGGTCTTTTTTCCTATTATTCTAAACGCTACCCTTAACCTTAGAAATTCACCCAAATATTCACTCTCTAAAATTCCTAAAGTATCACAAATGTTTTCTTTCTCCAAACAAAAATCATCTCGATAGATCAAGGAAAGGACCTAAGGTTGCTTCAAATTCAAGTCTCCTTTTTTAATTATTACTAAGGCTTCATTAAGGTATATAGGGAGCTCATAAATGTTTCTAGTTTCCATTGAGCCCTAAAGTTCTTCAATTCTTCCATTGGTTATCCACAATTTGATTCTGTTGTTACTGAAGTCCAGCATGGTTTCTATTTGTAAATTGGATTCTGTTGCTCTATTGTATCTCATTTTGATGATTGGACTTAATTACATTATTTTTTTACTAATTCCATGTGAACAAATGCATTGATCAATGAATTTTAACTATGAGCCCTACTTTCAGAATAGGAATATTTTTTATGAAAGCAATGTTATGACTCTTTTAGCTTGACAAATAAAAGAATTTCCTATGTTCTATGAAGGTGTTAGCTTTTGTCACATGACAGAATTGGCATCAGATTTTCCCTCATTGTTTTTGACTATTTTTTTGAATAAGGTCTTGAATATATGGTATCCAGATATGCATCAATGATTTAAATATCACACCTTTCAAAAATCTTCCATTAGTATATGACTTTCTAATATATGAAGTTAATGACTAATGGTCTCAAAAATCATTATCAACAGATCATAGATGGTGAAAAGTTTTCCTCATAAATGTTCTAAGAGTTACCTTGTGATGTTTATAGCTTGGATTAAGCACTATTTGTAATTTTCTGTGAGGATTAATGAATAGATAATGACATATTTCTGTGGGAGAGTATTTATGCTTGTACTGAGAGCAACAGATATTGAAGGCCTCCAATAGGCTTTAATCAGGTTCATAGTACATACATTATCCTAACTATGTGCCACCATTGACTGATTTTTCTCAATATCCTTAACTAGTGGATCTCACTTTAGCTCATATATATTGTTCTTACCTTGGGAAATGAGAAACCCCTTTGGGGGTGGGAGGCACTAGAGTTCATGTTTTAGCTCGCACGGTCTATATGTCGGTGTAGGATAAACCTTCCACCAAATAAACTATGTTAGTTATTCTTGATTTATGAGTATCTTTCTTCTTTCTTTTCTAATTTTAAAGATGCAATGACAAGGTTCATATTATGAATCTTGTAATAATTTTTAATTATCGTAACTTGGTCATGCATTTTTATGTTTTTTCGATTATGTCCCATTACATAATGTCTCATGTTTTATGAATACCCCTCAATCTTATAATCACATGTACTAAGGATACTTGTGCCTACATTGTTTTATAATGCAGAGCTTGATGTTTTGTTTTATTAATGCATTGCTTGATTATTCTTTTTAAAAATTTCATAAAAATAAATTATTTTTTTAAATATATTTATTTTATTTATCGTTCCCATTCGAGATTGCATTAGAGATTAGAAAACTATTGGTGAGGTCCCTTATACATCGAGGACGATGGTGCCCCTTTTATAGCCTTTTGCCATGTCCTTGTTTTTTTTAAAACTTTGCATGTGATTCTGGTTACGTCCCAATAGATTTGTTATAAATGTATTAATGGCTGTATTTGAGACAATGTTTGACTCAAAAAAAAAAAAGCTCTTTGAGATATGAAATACTATCGTTGAACTCTTTAAATTCTATGACCAATGTATGACGTATGCTCAATGACTTGTGTAAAGGTCCTCTTTAGGTTTTTTATTTTATTCCATCATGGATGTACTGTGGATCGTGAAATAAAAAATATTCATACTAGCATCCATTACTAATATACATAAAAAAATTTCAAAAATCATTCAATTTGGAGTTCATCTGAAAAAAAAATCATTAATGCAGGTGGTTATATGGACAGTTTTTAAAGTTATAATTCTATATCTATATATATATATATCTATCTCATATATCTCTCTATATCTCTATATATCTCTATCTCTAATATCTCTCTCTATCTACGTATCTGTGTGGTGGGGGGGGGGTGCCCCCTAGTCGGGTCTAAGGTTTTCTTATATATATATCTCTATATATATATAATAAGTATAATTAATATCTTCCCTTTTCATGAAAAAATTGTGATTTTTATGAAGAGTTGTGAGTTTTAAAAATATTTGTGACTTTTATGATGTGTTATGACTTTAGTGAAGAGTTGCGACCATAATGAAAAGTTGAGAATTTTATGAAAAGTTGCGACATTATTGAAGAGTTGCAACTTTTATTAAAAAATATGACATTTATTTAAGGTTATGACCTTTCCGAATGTCTGAACTTTTCCAAATAGTTCTAAGATTTGTGAAAAGACACAACAAAATTTTTTCTACTAGCCCTTTGTTGTCTATAAATAAAGTGATTTAATCTCATTTTAAACAATGAAAATTTTAAACCTCTTCTTCTTCACAACAATAATTTTTTTTCTGTACTTTCATTTTATTTAGTGTCTCACTAACGCCGTTGCTTATATTACAGATCTTTGTATGTTTTTTACAGTCATTAACTTTATGCTTAGGTTTGAAGGCAAGATAAATGGTAAGATTTTATAAATGTCATTTTTTCCTTTACATTATTAATGTTTGTTTCCACATAATCTTGAATATGAGACAATATAGCTATTTAGTTTTAATAACGACTACATTTAAAATACGGAAAAGTGTCAAGACATGCTCTTGAACTATGTGAATAGACACTTATACCCTTCATTACTTTTGGGTAAAATGCCCCTGCAGGTATACTAAGATACCAGATATACCCGACCCTCAAGAGGTTAACTCCGCACATTTTTATTCACTTGGCACGCCACTTGGCAACTAATGACATCCACATACGCTTACCAACATAGGAATTTACTTGAAAAGACTAACCTTTAGGGCGGCGACCTGTCCCACAAAGCCAAGAAAATCGTAACTAAAGAATGTAAAGTGGGGGAGTTTTTCACATTAAATTCTAATTTTGTGTTTTCCTTCTTCACTTCATTGTTTTAAAATAACAAAAAAAATGATATCACTAATAGGAGTTTGACGACCTTGTATGTTTTTATTTTAGTCTATTAAATGTGGGTAAATGTATAATGATGAATTATATAGTAGGGAATGTGAATCGAGAATTAATTTTCATGATTTTTCATAATTATAATTGGATGTTTCTAATATTTAATTGCAGTTATTTATTTCAAAATTAGGCTGCAGTTTGAATAAAATGTAATATTTTTTTGTTTGACAAAAAAGTTTTTAATTAACTAGCTAATGATTGTTGGAGCCATACTCATTACTTTTGTGGCAATATTTTATATTTTACTTGCCACAAAGCTCACGGTCTTTTAGTTAACTTAGTTTGGCAATGCTTAGTGAATAATTAGGTCATGTGGCTTTCCACGTCCATACGTTGAGGTGTAAACTCTTGAGGGTATTGTTGTCTCTAGGATGACGGTGAGGTTATTTTTTTACCCTCAAAATGTAATGAAGAGTATAGTTGTCTATTTTGGCATAGTTAATGTGGATTTTTGAACCTTTCGCGTTTTAAAATATTATTTTAAATAAGTCGCTGATATTAAATTTCTTTGCTAAACGCGAGTAATTCTACTAGTATGTATTTAAAAGAGAACCCTATGCCCGCCCTCGTGGAACCACCACAAGCAAAGATTCTCTTAATTTATTATTTCAAACTTCCTTTCCACTTTCCTGAAAAGTTGGTGACTTTTATTCAAAACTATGTCTTTTATGAAAAGTTGACTAGAATGGGAAAATTGTGACTTTTTTAAAAAGTTGTTACTTTTTACGAAAAATGTGAATTGGAAGAGTTATGACTTCTATGAATTGTTTTTGACCTTTTCAATGGTTTGTAAACTTTTATTATAAGATATAACAGTTTTGTAAAGCACACTACCCTTTGTTATCTATAAATAAAGAATGCAGCAGTGCCTTTAATGGGCTTCAGTTGTTTCATTCTGTTTCAAATCCGATTGTTGCATATGCTGATATGTTTTTTTTACAATATTAATTAAATTCTTATATAACTAAATTGTTGTTTTAATATTGTTTTAAAATTTTTTTTTTTGTTGTTAATGTTTATGCAAAGTGTTATCATAAGTGTGTGTAGTATAAATTTTAACAACGTTAATTGAATATTCAAACCAATTATTCTCTACTAACATATTAAAGATGGAATTTTTTTTTAAAAAAACCTTGAAAAATCTCTAATTTTTTCAGTAGAACATTATTCCTTCACATGCAAGGATGTATTTTTCTGTGTTGTTTAGAAATAATATGAGAGTTAATAACTCTGCATTCCATATTTTTGTTTTGATGTTGTTGTTATCTATTTTAACTAAATTTATCATGATATTTTGAGGACTTAGGCTTAAAAGTTGATTTGAAGTATATTTGTTTGAGGTATTTTCTTTCAACCAGAGGAAACGTTTTCTGGTTACAATATTAGTCATCATAATTGATATCTTATTTACTCACTTTAAATGTATGTTATTTATCGCAAATTTTCTTTTATTGTATTAATTATTTTTTTAATTGTATGTATATGAATAGCACTTGGACAAAGATTTTCTTCCTTTGAATTTTTTTTCCTACTTATTCATCTATTCAAAAAGATGTTTGGTCGGATTTGACTAATTTCCGCTAGTATAATTTAAGAATGTGAAACAAAAACTACTCCACAAAAGTAATATGTTAAGCTACAAAGATATTCATTAAGATTGATTTTATTGATCTCTTGTCCCAGATATTGTTCAGCGTTACATTATCTAGTGACAACATTCATTGTTGTTTTTTAATGTTCGAGAATATTTATTTTCATAGAATTCAACATTTTCATCTATCTTGTAGCTTTCATAATGCAACAATTATACATAATATTTCAGAAAAAACTTGTAAAGTTACATGATGAATCATCTAAAAGGATTTTGACCAATTTAAATGAAGAATGAATTTCAATAAAGGTAAAAAATCATCTTTTTTTGTTTTTTAAATTTGTTGTTCTCCTTCTATAATTTTGTTAATGACAAAGTTACTAATAAAAAAAGTGGTTAATATTTGACTTAGACAAGTAGATTGTATGTAAAAAATAACATGTATGTTTTTGCTTTGCAAATGTACATTTTTAACGCTCTTACTAAAATTATCACTAATACTTGATTATCGAAAACTTTCACATACTTTTTTACAAAGGAGTAATTCTAACCTAAAATATTAAGATTTTATCTTTTTTTCATTGTATCAAAAAATAGAAAAAAAAGATATATTTAATCGCTACATGAAACATCACTCAAGTTTAACAAGACAAATTATATCATCAAACATATAAATAGATGATTATGGTAAAAGATAAAAAAATTGATCTCAAGATATTTTAATCGTTAATACATATTTACAATTTCTGAGATATGTGATCATGTCAAATAAATTAATTTAATGTAATGAATGTTCTAAAAACAAACAAAAATTTACTCTCTTTTTTCTAATAAAGTGGATTATTTGAAAAGGTTTTTCAACAAGGTTAAAAACATTCATATTTATGCACGTCACGATGCGGGTTAAATTACCTAGCATAAGTAATCAAAAATAAAGCCTTTCAATTCTATACATCTGACCAACAGTGAATGGAATAACAACCTAGAATACAATGTAAGGAACTGAATTGGTAATTAGAAGAATAATTTTGGGACTCAAGCGGTAAACATGACCAGAATGTGGAAAGACTCGTGGCTCTGTGGAACACATTGATGAAGAAACATCGAAGACTTGAAACCCCTAGCTAGAACTTTCTTAAGAGCTTGGATATAAAACCTTAAGAGGAAATCCTGGATTTGTTTGAGAATGGTAAATTTAGGGATTATTATTTATATAGTGCTTATTTAGCAATGAACAATTTAGTATTAAATTTCGGTTCAAATGTATTTTGACAAATATATTTTTAAAATAACTACTTACTGGTCCTGAACTTACCATATTTCAATCATAAGTTGATACATTGTCGCCTACGAACCATTTCTATGGACCCATTGAATTTTTTATGGTCCTGGGAAACACCAACGTAAAGCTCATTTTCACTCAAATAAACTATGCCTAGAAAACCCTTCCATGGAACCTTCCTAAGGTCCGTAGTCCATCGCCATAACAATTCAGTCCAATCGTAGAGTCCTTCCAGGACTTGAATTTCCAAACTACTTCCGCAACTTCCTACGAGAACTTGTCTACGAACCATAGAACTTTCTCCAAACCATAAACTAGTCTCGTGACTTAACCAACCCTCCTCCTATGACCTTCTGCCTTTTCAAAATTTTTGAGATATAGTATTCTTATTCTACCTTTTAATGTTCTCGATGGTTTCTCCTCTGTTATTACCAGTTTTCAATTGAGGACTTAATCTCCTAAGAATACTTTAATTAAACCCTCCAACTAATAGATAGAAATTGTTCGGCAACTCAGCCACTCATCTAGTAGCTTCCACATTAATGGAATGAAATTAATTGCAGTCGATAGATTCTTATGTAGATATTCTTGAAACATGGAACAACCTACAATACCCATACAGTTTTTTGAAAGGTGTTCGTGAGGATCCTTAGGAGCTAAGCGTCCAAATACCCTCATTGGAGTAAGTTGCATAATTATTCTAGTAAATTACTTCCGTGTTTGTAGGAAGTTTATCTGATACTCCATTTCATCTCAAGGACTTCATGTGCATCGCCATTTCAAAGTCAAACCAATTGTCTTTTACCTATACGGAACTACGTCATCACACCTTTTCACGCATGCTTATACCTGCAAATAGGAAATACTATAACAATCAACAACGCTTTAACTAGCTTATAAAGTACTTCACTAATTGAATATTATCCAACATAACCCCGGCGCAGCATCCTTTGAACTTATACCATTTGACGCGTCTATCAGAAAATATATTAATTGGTAAAAATATGTCATCGAGGGATTTTACTTTATTATGAATCCATTGATTTCTATATGACTTATTACTACTCCCCTTTCGCCTTTTTTAATTCTAACATTTAGTGGGGGTGGGGGAAATGGAATTTTCTTTTCTATTTCACAAATGGACAGTCTAGATCATAATACAGATAGATAGATCGACCGGTGGATTCGCACCTGAGATCTTTCTACACATAGTGGGGGTATCCCACCCTATAACACTAAGCAGGAACTTAAATACAATAGGATTATTAACTAATACGGATTTTAGTATGTTCAAAAAAAAGTATATGTTGGAACCCCTTTTTATTATTAAACATATATAGTTTTTGCTAAAGCAAAGCAAGGCCTCCCTGTGTCGTGTCAATTCACATCGCCTTTTTTTGCATTTTATGAAAGAATCCTACAAGATTATGGATTCCCTCGTGAAACACTTATATCTAAAAAGTTTGACAATTCTCATTATAATACTAATTTAAAAAAAGCCTAAAAACAATTAGGGGATTAAGCATTATTTTTCAAAAAAATACCCAACAAGAGAGTCTGGTCGAATTCCGTACGGAATAGTGTGGGTAAGAAGTCGATTAGGAATTAAGAATACTTATCTATTCATTGTAGCATATTAGAACCAAAAAATTGGATGATTCCACCAATTTATCACAAATTTATGAAGTAATCAAGTATGGAAAAATAAAACTAAAAATTATAAAGTCAGCAAGTAGGAATAATCTAGGGCTGCATGGACAGTATCAATCATGTCACGGTTGGGTAGCTTGTGTTGCTTAATCGAATCCTGGCAATTAACCCTAATATCCTTCAATCTCATTGAACATATCATAGATCCTTTTTGAATCTCATTTATGTAAATTTACAAATTTAAACCTTTTACCTTACATAATCTCAAATTCGCGTATATTTGTGGAACTAAAGATGAACCATAAACTCAACTCTCTTTCGACAATCCATAGAAAAAAATCAACTTAAATTTTATGAGTTTTATTTAATAATTCCAATCAAATGATCTATTTCAATGCACCAGAATATTCTTAAGTTGCAACTTACACCATGAATTTAACGTCAAACGCTAATTTAGCTCAAGCAATGAATATATAGCAATTAAAATAAGGAAAACATAATATTCATATATTAAATTAATCACCTAATCCCCATAACACACTACTTAAATTGGAAATTTTTATCCACACATCCTGTAGTAACAAAGGATTAAAGCACCCCCTTCGATTCCACTCCTCAAAACATAACTAAAAAACAAAAATTACATGATATTGTAACACTCCCAAAAAGTAGAGACCTAATCAAGAGCCCTAATCATGTATTTAATGTTTAATATAATATTTTATACTTAAAACAATGGAATATAATTCATCCAAGAAGTTTTTAGAGCCAAAGCGTCAAAGAACATCCCATTACGTCCCGAAAACTAGCTAAGGTTAATTGAACTAGTTGACGCCACTATGTTTTTGGGATTGTTTCGGAGAGCAAAATTAAGTATATAACTTGTAAGAGACTTTTGGTTAGCTAGAGTGTACGGATAGAGCTCCGAAGTCTGAAAAAGAACCTCAAAGGACCGCCCCGAAGGGTCATTGAGGAGATGCTCCAATATTGGTGGGAAGGCTGCCAAAGCAGCCTGCTAGTCAGGAATCAGCGGTCTGTCTTCGCGACGCAAAGCCATCACGGCGCTCACGGGTTCAGTAACCTTTTCAACTTAAAAATGTTTTTGGCCCCCGACGCAGAGCCACTTCCCAATATAGTAAAAAATCCTATTTTTGACAGTTCTTACTTTCCAAAAAAACGCAACTGAAGTGAAGGTGTTTCGGGTACTTAGGAGTTTTACTATAATATCGAATGAGGATCATTAATACATTTGAGAACTCTTCAAACCAAATTAAGAAAATAAAACCCAAAAGCTCTCACCTCTCTATACTTTCTTTCTCCCCAATTCATCCCTTGAAGAAAGAAAAAAAAAGCTTGAGAAGAAAGTCAATCAATTTTTGGTTATATTCATTAAGGACTGGGTTCTTCACTCTTGGATCCTTACCAAGTCAGGAGGTCCTTGCAAACTTATTTCTAAGGGTTTTCCAATTCTATGGTTTTTTTTTCTAAACTTCAAATTAAGATTGATCTTGATTAATTATGGATTAATTAGGTAATAGATTTATGGTTCATTGAATGTTAACTGATTGAATTTCCTGTTGATCATGTTCGATTCCGAAAGGCCCCCAAATCATAGTTCTTGAGTCTTAATTATGGAAATTAAATTTTGAAATTAATTTAATAGACTTAGTTTTATTTATCCTAATTCATCACATGAACGGCTAGGGTAAAGTATCTGTAGGATTGGATCTAATTCTTGCATGAAAAAATTCATGATTAAACCTATTCCCCGCTTAACCATAAGGTGTACGATTGATGTAAGTGATAGTGATGATGCAAATTGAACCTAGTTCGGTGTGGTGTTAATTACTATTGGTGATGTTACAAACACTATTGTTGGATTAATTGGTTGGTTTGACTACTAAGACCAATGAGGATGGCTATTTGAGAGAATATTAATCTTTATGAATCCTAACATTTACTTCAATTTGATGGCTTGTGATTGAGATGTAGTTCAATTGACATGACTTTTGATAATCCGTAAGTTAGGTGTTGTATATAGATGAAATGAATTGCCTTGACCATGGGAATTGTGAGATGTATTTCGATCACATGATATAAGGTTGGTTTTTGAAGTACCTATGTGCCTTATTATTATTCTGATATGTTTGTGATATCTCCCCTATGAGGGTTTTTCATGAAGGATAATCTCAGTAAATTCCTAATTGAGCTACTGACAATGAATATACAGGGGATATACGCTATGACCCGCATTTAGTATGATATAACATTAAAGACATTTTGAAAAGTACTGTTAGTTTAGCACCGATTAACTAGCTTGAGGAGTATCCCTGGGTTTCACATAGGGACGGTAGGATTACAAAATGCACTCCTTTAATTAGATACATAATGCATGTAGCATAAACATGGCCCAATTATATCTCCTGATTCTTGAACTATGTTTGGCCGACCCATAGTACTACTAGCGACAAACATGGATGCGCACTATGTTGCTATATTCATATTTTGGGTAGTACCTTCGCAAGATAGTCCGCCTTTATTTAGTGTAGGGTTCCATGAAAACCAGGATTCCACATTTCTTCATAGGTCTATGCGGTTAGATTAAGATGTTCCCCAAAAGGTAAAATGAATTAAAGGAAGGAACTCTAACTAGACAACCTAGGGTTTTATTTTTTCTAGGTAAGGGTCTGAGACCTCTAAACTTTCACTAGTTTTGCCGTGGAGGTAAGTCTTGGAAGGATGCTCTTCTGATATGAATGTGCTAATAAATGGTACAAACAGATGATTGGGATGAGTCTTGCACATTGATGATCTACATGATGGTTGGTTTCACTTATGAAATATAGGTTTTGGTCTTCATTATCTAAAGTATATGACAATCTACTCTCAATGATAGGTTTATATGAAGAGGTGTTAGTCCTGGTTCTTGTTGGGGTTTCTTGATTGGGAGTAGGGTTATTTTGCCTTTTGCTTGATCATTGCAATTATAGAAAATTAATGAGGGTTCATGTTTAATTTTCTTGCTTTTATTATGATAAAAATGAACGCTTTTCTACATGCTTGTTTCTACTGATAGACTTTCATGATAGAGTTTTATTGACAGTGTTCAATTATTTGGTATGGGTGTTTTGCATGAACTTAAATTAGGATTGTTGGTCCCTTCAGATGTACATGCTTTTGACTTAGCATGAATATTTCTTGTCGATTGATATGTCTTCTTCATAGCAAATAATGCCTTTCTAAATGTAATTGATTGTTTTCATGAAATTCCCTTTTAGCATGATTTGGATAATATGTGTGGTCATGTGGTCTAATACTTCCGTACCAACATTTATGTCTGGTCGTTGAAAGCTTTGAGACGACTTTGAAGGAAACCTTGGAAGTTCCATTCACTCCAGTTGGGTAGTCCTCCCTTCCAAGGGCAATGACAAGCTATGAAGTTGTTGTAGTATTGAATTACTACTCTTATGTTTATTTTTACCTATTCCTTGGATACTAACAATGTATGACCTATATATGGTCTATGTTTTGATGTATGGGCTAGGCCCGATTTGAGATACTTTTGTTAGATTTTTATGAGATGATACATACGTTTGATTATGGTCATATTCTAAATATCTATGTGGCAATAAAAGTAAAGTCAAGTAATCTTCTTATACGAAGGGTCTATGTATACTTAATATATATTTATATATATATACGATATATATATATATACATATATATATATATAAGACTATATATATATATAATATATATATAATCTCCTATGTTGTAATTTAGAAGTCTTCTGTAAACCCTCAATGTAGAAGTAATGAAAATGTTTTAAATTCTTAAACGTTTTTTACAATGAATGTATCATGGATGATATCTAAGAGGCTAGTTCTTAGTCGCTCAAAGAGGACGATGAACACCGGTTACGTCTATTGGGTGCTCCCCAGATGACAAAGGGTATCAGAGTAGGAGGTTAAATATCTTGAAGATTATTTCTCCTCTCAACCACTTCTTGTGAAATTCGTATTTCCATAATTATGGAAGCACGCCACACTTATGAATACCTTTATTGATGCTTCTGAAACGCTCACTTTATTGAAAGTCAATATTGTGCCTCTAGGTGTTTAGATCTATTTTCTCTGAATCTAATCCTCACTATTGTGAGTATTGCAAGTGATCTTGGATGCAACACAAATACTTGAGAAAGAGAATGCCAATACGGGAGTTCCTCCACGTGGGGATCATTTTCCTCCCCTTGAGAAGAATTTAATGAATGACAAATTCCATGGTCAATCCTCCTCCTTTGACAGCTCTACATAAGGGATTCCGTGTCCACATGGGCCTAGCATTACTAACGCAGCACAAGTCCATCATTAAACGTCAAGCCCAAGCCGTGATGCCGCAAGCTAATCGGAGGTTTTTAACCGGGCAAAAACCAAACAATTTACTACTAAAATCTAATCGGGAAAGGTTGTACCCCCCCGGGCACAACCAATTACACTATTTGGCCTCTCGTCGAGTGATTTTTACTAGGACGAATCCCCCTACTTTTCTATGGGTCCAAGATTGAAAAAGACCCCCATGAGTTCATTGACAAAATCTACAAGATCCTCTATCTATGGGGTTTCAATACTGAGTGAGATGCCTAGTTTCCACTCCCCGCTCAAAGGTGTGGCCGCAATTTGGTTATGTGTCCATTGGAGGGACAATAGGTAGTTTAATGTTGGACCAGTGACTTGGGAGGTGTTCAAGAAGGCTTTTTTTTGATAGATTATTTGCTAGGGGAGAACCGGGAAGATAAGTGGGTGGGTTCATCAACATTTCTTACCAAGTATGTATTAGTGTGGGTTTGATCACCTTGAATCTACTCATAAATTGTCAAAATATTCCTCCTTCATCTGGTTTCTGATCCGAGAGATGAAATGAAACACTTTGTGACGGGAGTGTGGGGATGACTTACAAGAGGAAGTTCATCTCTGCTATGTTACATGACATATGAACATTTCTCGTCTCATATTTCATGTCTCAAAAGTGGAAAGAGGCAAGGGCTAAGAGGATGACTAGAGATGTCCAAAGGATAAGATATTTTGAATGGTTTTTCTTCCGAGGGGGTAGGTCTTGAGATAACATAAGCCTAGGTTCCAAAAAGAGGGTTTCTAATCACAATTTCCTGTCCAAGTTCCCTAAGCCTGGGGATTAGAGGGTGTCTACCCTTAAGCCTAAAAGGGAAGAGTTACTAATTTACCAAACCGTAAAACCAACCTATGTCGAAGGTGTGTTAAGAAATTAGGGTGGTTCCCTCCCTTAGCAAAAAGATAAGTGTTATTGGTGTGGTACACTGGGCACATGGTTCGAGATTGCCCAAATTGAATGTCAAGACAGAGAGTGGAAAAGGCAAAGTGTTTTTAAGGATCTCCAATAAGACTCGCTTTTCTGATTCTGCTATGGGGTGAGCAAAAGACTTCACCCTACTGGTGACTCGGTTTGTTGAAAGTCATTTCCATTGATGTAATTGTTTTCTACTTGATCTGGAACTACATTATCTTTTTTTAAGTTCCTTGATTATTTGAATTTTGATATCTTAACTCAATTCTAAATGAACCTTTATGTTGTCTAGTCTATCTCGGTAGAGGAGTCGGTTGTTACAACAGGGTGTATAGAAATTGTTCTATAGTGTTGGCCCAATCTATTACTTATGTTGAACTTGGTGAACTTATTGTTTTGTTTTGATGTCAGATTTGGTATGGATTTGGTTGAATGGCTTGTTTTGGCGTCTATAGGATTATAGAATCAAGGGTGGTGAGGTTAACTTCAAAGATCAGACCTTCTTACATGAAGGGGGTAAATTCCTCTTTCTGAGCCATATCCTCTATTGTTTAAGGCTGTAAATGATCACTAAATGGGGTGTTTATACAATAAAGGATAGTCAAGATTATAGACTCCGAAAATCCTTCCCAATTGAGTCGGTCCCTCTCCCGACCCGCCGTGAGGGAACTTCCTGAGGTCTTTGCTAATATTTTTTGTATTCCTCCGAATGGAAATAACTTTCGGTATCAACTTGATAGAAGAGACAGAATCCCATTTCAATCCTCCTTATCGATGTTTCCAGATGAATTGAATAAGTGAAGGCGCAACTCAGATTTATCCTAAACAAATGCTTGATTAGACATAGGATTTCTCCATGGGTGATCCTGTATTGTTTTATAGAAGAAGAGATGATTCCCTTAGAATGTGTACGATTATCAACAACTCAATAAAGTCACTATTAAGACGAAGTATCCTCTCCTCGATTGACGAATTGTTTGATCAACTCGAAAGGACAAGTCTACTTTTGTACGATTGACTTGAGAATCGTGGATAACTCACCCCGACTTAGCGGTGAGAGGTTAGGATATACCAGACAACATTTATACCAGACAGAATTTCGGACTAATATATCCTATGAGTTCTTAGTACTGTCCTTTTGTCTCACTATAAGGGCCGCCGATGACATGTATGGATCAAAAGGATAGGTGTTTCAAAGTTACCTAGATTCCTTTTTTATTGGGTCTCATTGACGTCATCATTAGTATTTCGAAAAAGAGGTGGATCACATGAACTAATTTTATGGTGGATTCAGGTAGGTGCTTAAGGACAAACATGTATTTTCTCTCATTATGCATGTGTGAATTTTTGTTTGAGGTCGGTACTGTTTCTCTTGTTGCATAATCATCTCTAGCTATGAGTTGAGGTTAGATTCCAAGGAAACTGAGGCGGTCAAGAAGTTGCCTAGCCATTACGGCCAATCGACTTAGGATTTCTTGGGTCTAAAGGGGTTATTATCAAGGTTTATGGATGTTTTGCATCCATTGCATCTCCCTTGACTACTTTCACCCAAAGTAATAAGAAATTTGAGTGGTTGGAGCATGTGATAGAAGCTTTCAATTTGAAAGATAGGCTTACTCTCTCCAGTGTTGACGTTACCCAGGGAGGGATACAAAGGGCTTCCGTTGTATATTTGTTATGCGTCAAGTGGGTTTAGGGTTTTGTGTGCTTATGCATCCTGGAAGGGAGTAGTCTATGCTTCTAGACACATAAGGTGTATGATGGAAATTAATGCCAACTAATGATCTTAAAGTTAGCGCCGTGGTATTTAACCTTAATATATGGAGTCATTTACGTGTACTGGTGTCGCATGTTGATGTGTATTCCAACCATAAGAGTCTCCAATATGTATTTACTCAAAAATCGTGAATCTCCGACTAAGAAGTGGTATGGAATTGTTGAAAGATAGGACATGTAGTGTTCTTACCACCCCGACAAGCCAATTGTGGTTGTGAAGCCTAAGTCATATGACCATGGTAGTGTGTCTCATATAGAGGATTCTAAGAAAGACCTAGTGAAATATTTCATATGTTGGATAGATTGGGTGATAGGTTGGAGTATTCTCCGAAATGGTGTTTTTAGGTCCCTCCAGAACTCTCCAAGTCGATACTTGGTGGTTTGAGGTGTGTCCAACAAAACCTTGATCAACCATTGATTTATTTGAAAGGAATCGGTTCTTGGCAAGCTTAATGAGTCATTCTCCTTAGGGGGGGATGGTGTTATGAGGTATCAAGCAGGTTTGTGTTTCCAGATGTAGATGGTTTGAGGAGTTGGGTTCTTTAGGAAGCTCGTGGGTCCCATTGCTCCAGTCATCCAGTTCACATCGATGTAACCTTAATAGCAGTATTTTGGGTGGTGAGTTTAAAGAAGGACATATGTAGGGGAATTGGTTGCTAAGTATCCAAGGCCAACAAGTGAAGCCGAACACTCAAAGGGTAAGGTGGTTACCTACGAAAATCTAAGTTATTACATGGAAGTGGGAAGACATTAATAACGGATTTTGTGTATGGTTTTTCCTCGGACACAAAGCAATATGATTCTACTATATGGGTTTGTTGTGGATAGTTTGACCAAATCCGCCAGTCATTTCAATCCCCTCAAAATTCTAACTTATTATTCTGCAGATAGTATGGCAAGGATTTTCACAAGATGAGATTGTGTTTCCTCCAGGTATTCCGTTATCCATCATATCAGATCGGAGTGCAGCAATTCTATCGTACGTTTTGGAGGGTCATTCAAAGAAGTGTTGTGTGCTAAGGTGAAGTTAGCACCGCTTTTTCATCCCCAAACGGAATGTCAATGGAGCTTACTATTAAACCGTTGAGGATATTCCTAGAGATTGTATCATTGATTTAAGGGAAATTATGACAATCATTTTCCTTTGGTGGAGTTTGCTTACAACAAAAGCTACCATTCATATATATCTATGGCTCTTTATGAAGCCTTGTATAGTAGGAGATGTTGGTCTCCAATTGGATGGTTTGAAGTGGGTGCGTCTACACTTTTGGGTCCCGATTTTATTTATAAGACTTTGGAAAAAGTTTATATCATAAAAAAATGATTGCAAACAGCACTTTATTGTCGGCAAAACGTCTAAACGATCATAAGGAGAAGGGGCAGTACAGTGTTGAAGAAGGTGATAGGTGTACTTGAAAAGTTACCTATGAAAGGGGTGGTTAGTTTGGAAAGAGAAGGAATTTGAGTGCTCGTTATGGGTCCCTAAGGTTGGTAAAGTTGGCTTTAGTTGAAAACGATCAGTTAATTGGCTTTGTTCGTTTGGTTTTTCACATTTCTAGTGCTTAAGCACTGTATCGATGATCCCGAGCCTATTCTCCTATTGATTGTCTTAAGTGGAAAGATAACCTCCAGGAGGAGTTCGTTCGAAAATCCGTGATCGTCCAAGTGCAGAGTTTTAAGGACAAAAGAGGTGGCTTCTTGTTAAAGTGTTATTATAAACACCTAGTTGAGGGAGCAACCTGGGAAGTCCAAGTCGGCTGACACGTCCTGTCGTGAACCTCATCTCTTTGTAATTAAGGTAGATATTCTATTTATAGGAAAAATAATGATTTATTTGAAGTGACTTGTTTTGCCAAAGGTGAACACTGTTTACATGGAAAAATTCCCCTATTGCTTGACTTGCATTATGGGTATTTGTATCGTTGTTGGTGTCCTGAAGTGATACTAAGCTGTCTGATATGTTTGAGAAGGAAAATTTTGAATTAGGACTCTTTCAAGATACATTGAACTCTCTTGATGTTGTAGATTTTTGGTGGGTTGCCTACGTCTTGAATCCTCCTTTCCCTTTTTAAAAGTTTAAGTGTCATTCGGGGGACGGAACGTTCCTCAAGAGGGGATAATGTAACACTCGGAATAGTAGAGACCTATCTAGATACTACATGAGAGATCATCGGTTTAGATAATGTTTTAAGACCTAAACTAATAATATAAAAGTCATCAAGAGTGTCAGAGCAAAGGCGTCAAAGAACATTCATGAGGTTCGAAACTAGCTTCATTGAACTAGTTGATGGCGCTATCGTCTTGGGGATTGTTTGGAGGGTAAAATGAAGTCTAAAAACCATGGAACAGAGACTTGGTGGTTATAGTTCGTATAGACAGTCTAAGCTTGAAAGAGACCCCCTAAGGACCCTTCGAGGAATTCATTCAGCAAGACCCCATATGGTGGGCGGTGCCCAAGCATCCTACGTAAGTCAAGCTATTGGGTGTGAGCGGAAGAAATCAAAATGTGTGGAATCTCACTTGGGTTGGTTCAGTATCATTTCTCAATATTTAAAAAAATATGGGTTGGCCCCGCGATGCGGAGCCAATACCAGATCTCGTAAACGTCATACTTTGAGATTTGAACTTCCCAAAGAGACCAATTTAAGTGAGGCTATTTTGGTTAATTAGGGGTGATTATATTAACCTAGGATACGTTCTTAATCCATTTTAAACTCACTCCAAACCCAATTCCAAACAACCCAAAACACTTATACTCTCTGTACTTCTCTCTCCCCAATTCCTCCCTTAAAGAAGGAAAGAAAGCTCGAAGAAATGGTCAATTCGCTAGGATTTCCCTTTCAATTTAGTGGTTAATCATCATTAAGGAGGTTATACTATAAATATTTGGATTTCTTGCCACAAGAGGTACTCTCAAAGTTTGATTTCAACATTACCCATGTCCATGGGTTTCAATTATAAGGGTTTTCTTTAAAGTTCAACATGATGATTGATTAATTAAACTGTGAGTATTATGACTAATTAGGTAGATTGATGCTGATGACGTTTAATTGATTGAATTTATGTTGATCCTGTTTTCCTCCCCCAAATCTAACTGATTGTAAACATGATGGGATTGAAAGTTATGATGAATTGATCAATAGACTGTTTTTTTTCTAATGTATTAATGGACCCGGGTAAAGTGTTGTTGGGATGGTCTAATTCTTGAGAATACATGATGAACCTATTCCCTTAACTTCGGTTTATGAATAGTGTTAAGTGGATAGTGATGATGAATGACCCGCTTCTTTTGTTAATACTATTGATTGAGTTACTACAGATATTATTGGATTGGTAATTGGGTTGGTTGATGGTAAGACCATGAGACTGTCTTATTGAATGAGATAGCGCAAAGTCTTTATGATGGATGTGATTTATGGCGTATGATGATGATGTTGTATAGTAATATTGAAGCGAGGACAGTGATTAGCAAGTAGGTGTTGGCTATGATGATGAATTGAAATGTGTTACTATGTGATTGTAAACACAGGTTTAAGATGGAAATTGATATAACGTCTGTTTTTGTTTAGACGTACTAGGTGCTTTATTATCTATGATTATGATGGTATTTCGAATCTCAAAATGAGGGTTGCCATAAAGGATATTCTGATGCAGTTCTATAGTGAAGACAATAACTTTACAAGGGATTAGACCTATTACCACCTTAAAGCTATGATGATCAATTAATGACATTTCCAAAAAGGGACTCTAGCTTCGAACCCAAGGGAACTAGAGGAGGAGAGTAGTCCTCGACCACATAGAGAAGGTAGGATACTAATGTAATTTGAAGATTGGAGAACCAAAGCACTGTACAATACCCTGGTTTTCCCCCACTATCATTCCTAGTTCATGCAACTATGTTACCGCAAAAGATGATAGTAATGCGATCCACGTAGTGTATGTTCCATGTTTTGTTACTACCTTGCAAAGTATGTACCAATTCTTCGGTATGTAGGGTCTCAGGAACAGGATCCCAACATTATCTCCATGTAGTTATGTCGGTTAAGGCAAGATAATTTTCCCCAAAGGTAACGAATTAATGGAATGAACTAGAAATGGATACCTAAGGGGTTTATCTGTCGTATAGGTATGGGTATGTGACGGTACCCCCCTAAACATTGCATAGTTAGCCTTGGGAGAGTTTGGAAAGATGGTATTATATGAATTTTTATAAACTGTACATGATATGAGTTGATGATCTCTTGCAATGATGATACTACATGATGGTTGCTTTCATTTTTATGCAGATGTTTCGGTCTTATTTCTAAAGATGATGGCACAGAGTTCTAATCCCAAATGCTATCTTATGAAGCTAGGTGTTAGGCATGGTTCTTGTTAGACTAACTCATTGAGTAAGGTTATGGGACTTTGCTTGGATCATTGAACTTTTTGATTAATGAAGATCGGGTTAATGTCATTTTTTTGGTTATGATGAAAGAAACTCTTGTCTGTGCTGTTGTACTATAATTGATGATATATTGTCTTGATCTAAGTGTTCCTCAATTATGTGGTATGATGTGGCATGACGAGACTTCCGGATCTTGGTCTTTTGAACTGACATGTTTTTGACATTACTGCATATGTCATGTTTATGATCTGGTTTTCTTGAATATGGATAAGTCTTTCTAACTGTAAATGACATGGTTTATCGAAAGGTCCCTTTCCTCTACGCATAATTTGATCATCTATTCAATGTTGGTTATCATACGTGATATAAGCTGGTGTACTCAACCCAATTTTCTCCTTTCCCAACATTTTATGTGCGGTCGTTGAAGGGCTTCTTTGAAGACGAAATTTGAAGGAGACTGGAATCTCATTCATTAAGTTGGGTTAGCGTCATCAATTTCGAAGGAAATGTAAACTATCAAGCTATTGAAGTTGTTTTAGTATAACCATATGTGTGTCGTTTTACCTATTCATTTGATCACTAAACTTGTAGGGCTATTGTGGTTTCATTGTATTTCTGTATGGGCTTATACCCAATTTTGATATTACATTGGTGTAGAGGTTAGAGATGAGATGAGATATACATTTATAGGACTATGTCATTTCTATATAATCTCGTTCAATAAAAGTAGAAGTCTTAAGGGCCCGTGGATGGGATTAATTAAAAGCAGGCTTTAAAAAAGACTTTTGGAAAGTGCCTGATTGAAACTGATTTTTAAAACTAAGCATGTTATGTGTTTGGATTTAAAAGTGCTGTGAAGTTGTTATGCCAACGTGAAAACGGGAAAAATGGAAGAAACAGATGTAGGGTTTGTTGTATTGTTGAATGGTATATAAAATATTAAGGGCAAACATATAAAATGTGTCAAACTTAAAAACAGCTTATAAGCTAAAAATAACAGAAAAGAACCTTACCCAGTTTTTAATTTTTTAACTTTTCGTTAAAATAAGTTTTTAACTTAAAATAAGTTCATTTTTCAGTATGCCAAAGAGCTTTAAATAGTCAAAAATCGGGGCTTTTAAGTCAGTTTGACCCATCTTTTCAGCTGAGCCCCAAACAGGTCTAAGTAATATCCTATACGAAGGGTCTATGTATAGTCGATATATATATACTACTGTGTAGGAGAGGTCATGTATAACCCAATGTAGAAGTAATGAAAAGTTTTAATTTTCCGCATTTGGACCTTGACTGTAATTAATGATGTAAGCTAGAGATTTAGTCATCGTCCTCAAAGAGAGGACGAACGAATGCTGGGTAGTCTAGGGGGTGTTCCCAACATGTGGCAGATATCAGACAAATCAATATTCTACGCACAATAAACAACGGGATGTTGTTACCAGGAATCACCATTTTGTTGCAACAATTGTTGAACTATTTTTTTGAGTCTAATATAGCCAAACTGTGTACAAAGGAATATTTTATTTCTCGCTGACTAGTAGTGTGAAATATGCCCAATATAATTTTTCTACGCATTTAGTATTAAAGTACTTGGGGTGACAAAATAGAAACTATATTGAGCACAGAATTAGTGAAAGAAAAATATTGCTAAAATTGTTAATCAAATTAATTTATAGTGACAAAAATTTGTTCATTATTAATTTTTTCTAAATAGACTCATTAATTTGTAATTGGTGGATGTTAGAATAGTCAGTAAACCAGTTGAAATTTTTTAAAGTAATATCTTCTAGGGCACAATTTTATGTTTTCCCTGTTTTATATCCATCTCTCTCAAGCGTTAATAACTCAGATGGAGCGCTCTCAAAGTCCAGCTACATTTAAAATCTCCATCTCCTTTCAAGTCTCTTTTGTAAGCGTTCAAACTAAGCAATATTTCTTCAACGGTCAAAAACTAAAAAACTTCAAAATCTCGTTACAAAAAAATATTATACGAACTATGAGTCAGTTTATATCTTTCTTACATTAAAGTTTCCCCAAAAGGTATCTGTGATATTTAGTGACATTAGTCGGGCTCGCGACCAACAACACACATTTTTATTTTATCTGATATTGCATTCTTTGCTTTAGATTTCAAGTTGTATAAAACATTATGTTGGTAGAGCTCAATGAAGTCAGCCTTTCACCGTCGGTGGCACACCCAATCAACCACCTTGTTTTGATATACAAAATTTTATTTACACTATGAAATTGTCACTTTGTCAATCTTTTCATTTCGCCCGTGCACTTAGGTGAATCCCATTAATGTCTCTAGTATGTCCAACCTTCTTGGTCTTTTATCAATTTGAAAACTATAAAACTTTTGGGACAGGTGAAAAAAAGACTTTCGGCGATCCGCCCTTTTTTTTTAGGCAAACCAGAGCT